>JAPCYS010003425.1:0-40230 GCA_028641055.1 Alopecurus myosuroides
TGGCTCTCTCATTGACTTTATGGTCCACACTCATAGGCACCGTGGTGATGGTCTCAGGCTCGACATCATGGATATCATATGGAATGAAATGTATAATTCTGTGATGAGGAGGAGAGTCCCAGTCTTTGCTGCTCTAGTGTTCAAGCTTATTGCTGCTACTTGGCGTGGTGCTCGGCTCCCTAATGCTCTCTTGGATAATGACCAAGAACTCACTACTCACCGTGTCAAGGAGCTTCGAGTCAAGAAGCATGCCTCTCCTTTGCTTGATCCTGAGGACCTTGGTCCTGACACAGATGGTTCTAGTGACTCAGACTTTGAAATGGGGGGTAGACCTGAGAAGAGTGGCTTTCGCAAGTGGATGACCGAGACTCTGAAGAAGGTGTTCTGTCGTCAGATTGACATGGAGAACAAGTCATATCTTGCTCATGTGCGTAGCAAGAAGGAACGTCGGCTATCTCGTGATAGATTTTCCCATCTTGGGGTGCCTGTTTGTCCCGGTTCTAAGGATAGGATCACCTCCTCCAAGGAGTGGACGTCAAAGCACGGTGGCTCTTGGGTGGATCTGGACCTTCTTGATGATGCTACCACTTCGCATGAGCCTTGGACTCGTGGTGATACTCAAGATGAGGTGGAAGATGTCAACTGGGAGGACAAGCGTGGTCTTGGAAGCCGAGCAAGTGCCTCTATCCCCAACGAGTAACCTCCAGGGACATTAGCATCGCCTCTTCCCTTTTTGGTGTCTTGATGCCAAAGGGGGAGAGAGTTCTATTTAGGGTCGTTTTATCATTTGCTTGGGGTTGTTGTCAAACTTTGGTGGTGATGTTCTTGTGGTGTGTCCCGTACTTGTGCTATTTGTGTTGAACCATTGGTTTATGGATTTTATCATTTTATCTATTGTGGCAAGTATTCCCATGTTTATATCTTTTGTCCTTGCTAGGTCTCTAAAAGATAGGGGAGCACGCATTCCAAAGAGAACAAAAGTTTGCCTCAACAACAAACATTCTTGACGCATCACTTGCTTCTCTCAAGAAGCGCTCCACCTAAATTTTTAGACCTCTCTTCGTGGTGTTGTCATCAATCTCCAAAAAGGGAGAGATTGAAAGTGCATTTGCATTTTGATCTCTCTTATGTTTTAGAGTTGATAACAACGCTATTAAGTATCTAACAGTGCGTCTAAGTTATTTTTCAGGAAATATCATTTCGGTGCAAAAAGGGAAGAGTGTTGAAAGACATTGCCACCAAAATTGACTCAGTCCGGCGGTAGTACCGCTCTGCCCAGCAAGCGGTAGTACCGCGCCTAGTACCGCCAAAGTGATTTGGCTACTGCATCCAACAGTACTGGTATAGTAGTACCGTTGTGACTTAGTCGATGAGGAGCAACGCCTCTCATGGCGGTAGTACCGCTGACAGTACCGGTAAAAGTACCGCCAGGGAGATTTTGCTCGCAATAACCATCACAGTACTAGAGCGGTAGTGCCCTAGTACTACCGCCAGCCACTTCAATTTATTTCGAAGAGGTGGCCAGCGGTAGTACCGCTGCTGGAAGTACTGCGGTACTTCTGCGGTAGTACTGCCCACACCATGTATCTGGGACGCTGCAGTACCGTGTTGGTTACCAGGTGGCGGTAGTACCGCTGGCACCAGCGGTAGTACCGCCAGGCACGGAAAGGGTCAAACAGTTAGATTTGGGGAGGGGGCTATAAATACCCCATCCCCT
Organism: Alopecurus myosuroides; assembly: GCA_028641055.1. NCBI lineage: Eukaryota > Viridiplantae > Streptophyta > Magnoliopsida > Poales > Poaceae > Alopecurus > Alopecurus myosuroides. The sequence goes on from JAPCYS010003425.1 coordinate 1,718, forward strand.
TCTTCTCCAAAGGGTTGCTCGAACCAGGATTAAAGTCAAGCATTCATTGAGCCTCCAAAAGCTAGATTTATCCCAATCCCTCCACCCAAACTCGTTGATACTTGGAGGATTGAAGGAGAAGACCCCGATCTACATCTTCACCGAGCCGATCTTCATTTCCCCCTCATTCTCTAGAGGGATCTAGTCTAGGGTTTCCTTGTGGAAAACCTAGACTCCATTGCTACACTTGTTGGTTATTGGTGATTGTTGGGAGCCCCCAATTTGGTGGTGGGTGTGTGCCCCAAGCTTGTTTGTAGAGGATTCGATTCCCGCCTCAAAGGGGATCAATAGTGGAAGGTGGACTAGGCCTTTGTGGTGGGGTTCATCGGAGAATAGGGTGAGGCCTTTGTGGCGTTGAGTAGGCCTTTGTGGCAAGCTCACACCCCTCCAACGAGACGTACTCCCTTAACAAGGAGGAACTCGAGATTACATCGTGTCTCCGTCTGCTTCATATTGGTTACCTTGTTCCCTTCCTCCTTTACTCGTGCTTGTATTGTGTTTGTGCTTGTTCTTGCCATATATGTAAATTCACCATAGTTGCATTATCTAGAGAATTTACCTTTATGTCAAGCCTAAACTTGAAGAAAAATTAAAATTGGTCGTAGCACCTATTCATCCCCCCCCTCTAGGTGCCCCCACTATCCGTTCATGGGGTAGCTACGCGGGCAAAATACCTGGTGTGTCAACAGCGTCCCCTCAACCCTCCACCACCTCCCTCCCTTGCTCTGCTTCTCGCCATTGACGCGGCAGCTAGAAACCAGACAAAGAAAAGACATGGCTCTGTTTTCCGCAGACACCCACCCCTCTCTATGTGACGACGAGTGCTCGACACGCGTAAAGCAACTGAAGAAAGAACTTAAAAATAACCCTCTGCCCCCGACTACAGAGCCCAGAGACAGCGATGTAACATGCGCCCACCCGAAAACCCGATAAACAAAAAGCCCAGCTCTGCCCACATCCAGAGCAACCGAGCAACATGCGGAGAAAAAAAACGAGCGAGTGCGAATCTCCAAGCACAATCCCACACACAAAAATGACTCTGAACGAAATGTTAACATTCAGCTGAGATTCAGCAATATGTCATCCTAAGTTCCTGACAAAGCATTATTTTAAGGATACGTCTAGGTAGGTAGCAATCGGGTGCTTTTTTGCTCCCCGCGGCACTCGCTGTAAAAGGAAAGTTCGGGCCCGCCACCAAAAACCTAGAAAAGTGGAGGCCGGTCAGGTGCCGCCCCAGCAGGCCAGCACATCACGCGCATGCGAAGGCCCCATATGCTGGTTGGTTTCCTTTCCTAGGAAAAAACCCACTTCTACGTACGCTGGTTGCTACTTTCCCACTTCTTCGTTGCTTCTCCTCTCCTCTAGCAAAAAGAACTTAGACAGAGTCCACTGCGTATATCTGTATGTTCCTCAGAACTGACTCGTGCTCATTGTTTTTTATGTTTTCATGTGGAATTCAACATGGTACATGTAGCTTGAACACACCAAAACACTAGAAAAACACTTATGTGTCTCCACTTTTCTAGCTAAATGGATCACAAATACATTGTGGTGGATTTGTAACAAAAACTTGATGTAATACAACCTAGAACGATACGAGAAGCAACTCGGTATAAAAAAAACCAACTTTACATTCTTTTAGTCATAACATCATGAACCGCTAGCAAAAACAGTTTCTTCCTGGAGTTAGTACCATCTTGGCTACAAGTGAAGCAAAACCAGAAATATACTACATTGGATGCATTTTGGTGCATGAATTCTAAGATCATGAACTATTGCACGAGCGGGTGTCTTAGTGGTCACAGTACCGGAGTATGTACAACTTAATAGGAAACCATATACAACTTCGTAGGAATCCATATGCAACTTCACATGAATCCATATGCAACTTCATGCCAAAAAAAACACAGTTTCTTCATGTTCCTTAAGGTTGCATGGTCCTTAAGGTATCACTAAGTCAGCAACTTAGTGGACACTATTAGTGCACCTTACAAAATATAGTGTGCACCGCCCAAAAAAGCATTTTCGAAAAAAATCAACTCAGCAACTTGGTAACTCTAATATGCAACCTAGTGATGTCTACTATTCAACATGACCTAATTTGCAATACTTGAGCTGATATAATTAAGTTCGCAAACAAAAAACACATCCTACATACATCAGATTTGGGATTTGATACATGTGCAACAGACCACAAGAAACAAAAACAAAAGCATTACTGTTCTAATGTGCAACTTTCAGTTCGATATAAGTGAATCAAGTTAGTTGACCAAGCAAACTTAGTGATCACGCTCTACAACTTATGGGGTGTATCCTACCTTCAAATCAGTACACATGCCCTTCAACTTTGCACTCACGATGTACGACTTAGTGATCATGCTCTACAACTTATGGGTTGTGGGCTACCTCCAAATGGTTACTCATGATCTGCAACTTACCGCTCGCTCTAAGGCAACTTAGTGATCATACTCTGCAGCTTAGCTTACCCTGGGTGCAAGCAAAAACAAATCAATCATCGACGTAGCAACTCATTGAAATAAGACTACAACTTAGACAAATCCAACGACAACACGGGGATATAAAGCTGCAACTTAGTTACATCCACAGTCTAGATGCATACAAAATGAATCCAGAACCGATGCAACAACCCTGGTGAAAGGAGACTATAACTTAAAATACATCCAACACTAGGGGCATCTAAGGCTGCATCTTAGTTAGATCCACAACCCAGGTTGATATATCCATCATTGATGCAACAACTCGGTGAAAAGGAGACAATAACTTAGATATATCCAAAAACATTAGGGGCATCTAAAACTGCAACTTAGTTAGATCAACTCCAAATGCATACACAACTCGGTGAAAAGGGAGCGACTCGTGTGGCTCCATCACGCGCATCAAATGGATAAGAAACGAGCGCTCGTTCGTGTCAAATAGCAACCGTGTACTTTTTAGCCATCGGGTTATTTTAATGCATTTTCCGCACAACTCCATATTGATCGTAAAGCTACACCTACCTACACGGTTCTGAAGCTTTGGACGATTTCCTAGGAAAAGAAGGAGCGCACACGACAGACTACACGATGCTGATACTGGCTGGAACCTCTGAAACCGCGTCACCGTTCCTCCTCCTGGTTGCCCAGTCAAATCCCCACCCCAACACCCCGGCCAAGTCTTCGCCTTCCATCTCCCTTTCTTGACAATAATATGTTCTCCTCTCCTCTCATCTCCTCCCCCTTGCACGGTATACTTCCATCTCCCTTTCGGAATCCCCGCGCAGGTCAATAACTTCTGATCCGCCCTCCTCCCCTGGGCGCGGCAGCCTCGCCATTTTTATCCAGGTATTTTCTTTCTTTCCTGTGGTTACCTTTTGTTTTTGGATCACCAAGAATTGGTCTTTTCTCGCTTCTTGATGCGTTAATTTAGGCTGGTAATGGGAGGAAATGCCGCGCGGGTTCATGGATGTGGTAATCTTGCGCCAATTTGGGGGCGGATACTAACTGTGCTCCGCTGATTTCCAGTTCTTGATCCGTGATCCTCCCCGCCGTCGTCTGCCGTGAAGCCGCCGCCCGGTCGCCGGAGAGGACGACCCGCGTGGATTGTTGCCCGATTCAGTTCCTCTGGACTGGATTCTGTGGGAGAGGACGCTGATTCTTGCGGTGCTGAATTTGGGGGCAGGTTGTTGTCCGTACGAAGGGTGGAGCTGTTCGCTTCGGCCTTCGTGGACTTTTGATGAATTCTCGCCGTGCCAGGTCTGTGAAGCTGCTGTCGGCGCGCGCCAAGCCCCTCGAGGTTGACGTTGCCGAGGAGGACCAGCGGATGAGCTCGTCGGCAGACAACACCGTGTACTGCTGCATTGCCAAGGGGAACAATGTCATATACAGCTACAGCAGCAAGGATGGCGACTCGGAGACAGAGGCCATGGCGGCGCTCTGCGTCGAGAACGCGCCTCCCTACCATCGGCATTACATCCACACGTTGGGTTCGAGGAGCTATGGCTATCTGATGGCAGACGGGCACACGTTCTTTGCCATTATCGACCCGAGTGTCGGGAGTGTGGGTGCCTTGCAGTTTCTGGAGCGTGTGCGAGAAGAGTTCAGGAACACGAATAGGAACGGCTTCCATGACGCGCTGGTGCCAGCTGTCCAGAGGCTGGTGGCTTCGCTGGAGAAGATGCCCCGTGCAACACTCGTTCTCGAGTATGGTGCGCAAAGAGGAGGGTCGAATGATGGATCGAACTGCACGTCGTCGAAGGTGCCTCTTCTTGGAAAAGGCGGGGGCAGGAAGGATAAGAAGAAGGCAAAGGAGAAGGGGGTGCCAACAGGGGAGGATGATGCGGACGAACACCATGGCACTAGAGGTGTGAGAATTGATGTGCCGTCAGAGGATGTAGGCGGCATGTCATTGGAACGCAGCGCGAGCCAGTCCAGGCTACGGAAGCGGTCACTGTGGATGCGCCATGTGAAGATCATCATCATTGTTGATGCTGTCATTTGTGTGATATTGTTTGGTGCTTGGCTTGCAGTCTGCAAGGGTTTCCAGTGTGTGTCCGGGTGATTAAGTTGTGTAGCTGCTGATGAACCGAGAAGTTTGAGAATGCAATGAGTTTTGGTATGTTCCTTTCCAGAAAGGTAAATATAAGCCAAGAAAACGCTAATGGAGAGGATGTAGACTATGGTTAGCAATATGTTCAGGATCAGATTGAGGTTTGATGTGGTGAAGATGTACATATGCTTCATCTCTTGTACATGTGATTTTTATATAATTCTTTCCACAGATGTGGCATGCTTGTGGTCTTCCTGTACCACGAGTCTCATGTGTCTATATTATTTATTTTCGTGTTACTTGTTCAGATGATACAAGTTGTCTGTTTCATTGCCTTCCGTCCCCTCTGGACCTTTTGTCGATTCCTGCTCGTACAGGAATTCAGTTCTGAGTGTCTGCCAAGTTCTGAAGTTGTGAGCTTCAGATGCTCACCTTGATATGAAAACTGTTCTTGGTAGATAAGCCACATTGGATTTAATTCTGCAAGAGTTGTCATGGATTTGTTGTTTCCAGTACCTGAAAAAAAATTGAAAGTGGAGTGTAATCTTCAATACATAGATATACACTGGTCATAATGCCAAAAAAAAGAAATATATACACTGATCACAACTCTGATCAACCGGAAGCAGTTGTTTCCTGAAGATGAGAAAACCATGCAGGTAAAATCTGAAGTTAGATTCCATGTACTTGTCGCGTGTTAGTGTAAGTGTACTTCACGAGTAATTATTCGTGTACTTCCCATATAGCAATGTGCTTTTCTCATTTAGCAGTACTAATGCATACTTTTCACCATGGCTCAGACGTTGTATGTGTATTTTTTGGGGAGTCAAAATAAATAAATTTAGAACTGTTTGTGATTTCAACACTAGGTTTGATGCTGACAATTAACAGACTTTTTTACGTTAAATACTTCTCACACAATTGTGTTTAATTTATTTTAGTATATATCTACTTTCATGTATGCCTTTTCCATAGTTTATGTGTTGCATGGTCGCGTGTTAGTGTAAGTGTACTTCACGAGTAATTATTCGTGTACTTCCCATATAGCAATGTGCTTTTCTCATTTAGCAGTACTAATGCATACTTTTCACCATGGCTCAGACGTTGTATGTGTATTTTTTGGGGAGTCAAAATAAATAAATTTAGAACTGTTTGTGATTTCAACACTAGGTTTGATGCTGACAATTAACAGACTTTTTTACGTTAAATACTTCTCACACAATTGTGTTTAATTTATTTTAGTATATATCTACTTTCATGTATGCCTTTTCCATAGTTTATGTGTTGTATGGCGCGTGTTAGTGTAAGTGTACTTCACGAGTAATTATTCGTGTACTTCCCATATAGCAATGTGCTTTTCTCATTTAGCAGTACTAATGCATACTTTTCACCATGGCTCAGACGTTGTATGTGTATTTTTTGGGGAGTCAAAATAAATAAATTTAGAACTGTTTGTGATTTCAACACTAGGTTTGATGCTGACAATTAACAGACTTTTTTACGTTAAATACTTCTCACACAATTGTGTTTAATTTATTTTAGTATATATCTACTTTCATGTATGCCTTTTCCATAGTTTATGTGTTGCATGTGTGTTTGTGGCACCTGTGCACCAGTTCTGCTTCGGTTTTTGAAAAAAAAAATGGTAGTTTGAAGAAAAAAAATCTCTGAATATGTTTACATGTTATGCATACTTATGCCAAGTTAAATCGTTAAATAGTTCTATTTTAGTCTACGAAAAAAACAAATTTGTGGCTGTATAAATAGAAAAAGCCTTGTTTTAATCTGAAATTTGTCTTTTTTTGTGTAGACCAAAATATAGCCTATATTTAACGAAACTTGTGGCATGAGAACCCTATGCTTATATGTGGCTGTATATTTTTTTTCAGTATTTTTGGATATACATAAATATCATCTTCTATTTTTGAAAAAAAAAACGAGAGCACATTTGCAACTTACGCTTTTCCCTATGATTGTGCCTATTTTCGTGTTTTTGACACGCTGAAAGGGAGATGAAAAACCGAAGCAAGCCGAAGGAAAAAAACGTAAAACCAGACAAAAACATGAAAGGTCGAAGAGAATGAAACAAAAAACAAAGAAAAAAAATGAAAATTGAAATGAAATAGAGAAAACACAAGAGAATAAAAAACGAAAAGTAAACCAAGTCATGTACAGAAACCACTACTTCCACGAGAAGCCCGTGGTTACTGGTTAGGCTACAGCTCAGGTCAACGACCAGAAATTGCTTCTAGACATAGGTTCCAGGCAGCCCATACAAAGGAATGGTTTGACTGGATAGTTCTCCTTCTGGGCCCTAAGTGAATTCTTGCGGGGCCCAGTCTCCGTAGGCCTGTCCCTGACTCCCTGGGACTTGTCCTGCTTCCAGCATGGGTGGTGTTGCTTTGCTCTCAGTGGTATGATCCCACGTGTCGGTGTGTATGCCAGAAGAGAGCAGCATACACGCATTACAACCTCACTGTGAAAGAGCTACAATCCCAACGGCGTGCATAACCATGGACTGTCGCTGGCGAACTCGTCGAGCAGCGTCTCGATGAAGAGACCATTCCTTCATCACGCTCGGCCAGTCAAAAGGACATCCCCACCGGTCAAAACACAGAGCTCTTCCTCCGCCATGGCCTGATGATGGAGAAAGTAAAGGAAACAACAACAGCTTCATAAGAACGGGCAAATGTCACATGATTCAGGGATGTTAAGAACTGCCCATTCTGCACTACATATATATTTGCAGCAACAATTATCTCGGCTGTCTGTATGTACATCAACTATAGATGGCAGTATGACAAAGTTGGAATTTAGAATTCACGCATACAGATTGGTACACGTGCAACACGTGATGACTCACACCTCCAAATTAGGCGATGCTGGCAACAGATAACAGTGACAACTAGCAATTTTGCAGAATACAGACAAATACTCCGTACAACATAAGGTTTTGCACAGATGGCTGGTGTTGCATGCAAAGAACTAATTTGAGGAAATCCAAATACAGCCAGCAGTACCTTGTGTGGCCAAACGCTCTTGCTTCACATCTGCCCCAAGAAGATAGTAATAAGTACCTAACAAAGCTTTATTTGCAACTCCATTTGGCAACGAACTGACGCCATATCCTGCAACCATAAAAACAAACTAAAAGAAACAATTGATGGTGCAAGGCAAGCAGTAAGTACCTCCTCTCCGTGACTCTGCCCATGAATGTATGAGCAAACAGACACCAAGGCATGGAGCAATACGAATGAAAAATAGCAGTGGAATTTGCAGGCTAGCAAAGATGTTATTTACACAAGAGCCCAGATAATGAAACAAACGTCAGCCTGCCGGATTTGAACGGCTACGAAGGAGGAGCATAGGGTCTTTCAACCCCACGCCATCCAACACTCTTCCAGTCGAGCAAAGGCTGGTGACATGATATCACTGGGCAGGTGATTGCTGAATGAAAAGGTACCAGGTACCAGAAACTTACCAGAACATAGCATCGTCCATGTATTTCCTGTTCCAGTCAAAATGGCATCCAGCTCAGTAGCTGCATAGTAGTGCCAGATTTAAGGCAATATAAATCCAAAAAGGGGTGAAGTTATCATGCTCCCAAACATGAGTGGAAACAAACGTTACCTTGATTTGCTCTTTTGCTGACCACTGATACATGCAGCAGAAAGTTCCAAAATAGCATCCTAGTATATTGAATGCTAAGCAATGGAAGAAACGTCCAGATATGCTATAATAACATCATTAATAATTTTAGGCGCTTGACACATATCTACCTAGCACACTCATGCTCACTAATCATGACATTATCTGAAAAGATGATACACACATATCTTCCTTTAAAATGCATGTTGCTTGTCTAGCAAAGGCCCAAGTTAGTAACTTTAATGACATCTAATTGGTTTTGCTATGGCAAACAAAAATCTCAGCAAACAAAAATCTCTCTTAAAAACAACAGTTCTGGTTTCAACAACTTAGTGCGTTATAACTAGAACCATTTCCAAACCTTTCTATTCTATCCTAATCTTGACTTACAAATCAACTTCTCACCATCAGAAACTGATATCTAAGCTCCCCTGGGATCTAGAATCACCAGATACGCAAAACGGGTTTTAAAGTGCTTTATCTTCTCTTTTTAATCCTGATTCAGTCCACCTATTACATAGATTGAAGAAGCACACACTTAAGACTCATGTGACACAGCACGTGTCGCCAATCTCCACATAGGCCAACTATTAAGGTCACAAAGAGTCCAAGCCAACCAAAAGAAAACATGACTTGATACTGTCAACTTCTACAAGCAAATTCGAAAGAGGATGGGGCAAGCAAGAGATGTAGCACACACCTGATGGGTTTGCAAGTTTGAAGATGCACGCCAAAAGTCAAAAATCATATAGTTCTATGCACCTGAAAGAACAAAGTAGGTCCATTAATAATTTCCCATATCAGTCTTTATAGGAGAACAACTTCCCATAAGTGTACCATCATGCAATTTAGTAGTGTGATTTATAAAAATTATGATGAGAGGTCCTCATGCACAAACTAAGTTACACACGCTAGATTCTTATCTGACAAACAACAAAAGCAATACTCCCTCTGTTTTTGTATACAAGGCCACAAACTCACATTACAGATATCAAGATAGACAAATTAAACTGATTAATGCATGGCAAAGCCAAATTATTTAGCCTCGTTTACCGGGTTAATAAATTAGTGCATGCAACTCCTTTTTGTCTATAGGTTGCATGTATGCATGCATGCTTCGTGATTGAGTTGGGTAATTAATGTCGTCCAGTTGTATGAGGAAAACATCATTAATTTTTCCTTCGTTAGAGTTTGTGGCCTTATAAAGAAGCAAAATTGTATATTTGATAGTGGCCTTGTATACAAAGACGGAGGGAGTATTAGTAGGTGGAAACAAGATGAAAAAGATCAAAGGCATTTAATTGTCAATGCTTGCAATAATGTGTCCATTATATTTGGAGTCAATACTTTACAAAAAAATCTGTTTCCAAATTCCATTCACATCCATATGTTAGCAGTACTTACTATGAAAACTGTCCTATATTGACAATGTCGCATCTCTTGCATGTTTAATGGTGAAAAATGAGGCGATCACGTTTATTTAGAGAAAATTGAGTTCACACGTTGATGAGGATATGTGAAACATCTTCGTTTTGTAGTTTCATACTTCTTGCCTATAATTGCAAAGTTTTTTTTTTCGAGGAGTAAGGGGGGTCGGAAGACCCCCACCGGTATAATTGCAAAGTTGCATACTTCTAAAAAAGAAGCATTAGTTTAATAGCATATCTCCCAATGCTACAATTACTCAGAACTTGCCAAAATAAAAACGAAAACGTTACATGAATAAATTGTACCCTTTATGGAAAACCGCCATGTCACAGAAATATCCTAGTTGAGTCTATATTAGGGAAGAATCAGATGGCTTTTAGAAGTTTCGCAGCTTTGTCGGCAGGGAATAGCTCATCTATCTTAATTAACTGAGTTCTATCTCTACGAATCAGCCTCTTTGCATAAAAAGCAAGGGAAAAGGCAGCCTAGAAATTCCCCCCCCAGAACCCACCATTGATTAAGATGGCCGTTTGCCCACCCGAGATGATTTGGGAGATGCGGTGAATATAACCAGCGTCGAAGACTTTGCGTCGTAGGACCTCTAAGATAAAATACCAATTCACTCTGTCGTAAGCCTTTTCAAAGTCGATCTTGAGTAAAATGCCCCCTAGCTTCTTACTCTTGAGCTCGTGAACAATCTCATGAAGGGCCAACACACCGTCCAAGACGTATCAACCTCTAATGAATGTCGTCTGGTTGGGGCTGATGATTTTATTAGTGATGGGGTCTAAACGAGAAGCGAAAGACTTGGACACAATCTTACAGATAACGTTAATCAGTGCGATGGGACGGAATTGAGAGATACGTTCAGCCCCTGTGACCTTGGGAATAAGGGCCAAGACTCCAAAACTGAGCCTGGAAATGTCAATCCTGCCTAGGACAAAGTCGTTAAGGATGTGAAGGACTCCCCTTTTGACCAGTGGCCAAAAACACTTAAAGAACGAGACCGGAAAACCGTCAGGGCCCGGTGCCGTATCAGTCTTCATCTCGGTGACGATGAAATCAAGATCTTCTTCCGTGAAGGTACGCATAATGGCTTCGTTCTCCCTCTTCGAGACCTGATGTAAACTTACCCAAGTGTTGGGCGCCAAGCCACAGCGCCTAGGAGTAAGGGACCCAAGGATCTCTCTGTAGTAGTCGTAAATGTGCGCAACCAGCGCTGATTTCTCCGAGATGACCCCCTGATCCGAGATGGGGGAAGAAATGTTACATTTGCGACGCTTTCCGTTAGCCACCGCGTGAAAATATGCAGTGTTGGCATCACCCTCGAGAGCCCACCGGATACGTCCACGTTAGCGCCAATATTCTTCCTCTACCCGGAAGAGGTGGAGAAGTTGGTCTTCGAGCTGGTATCGGTACGCCCATTCGTCATCTTCGAGCCCAGTAGCATCAGCCTTGATATCCAAGTCCCGAATAAGGGATAGGAGGCCTGATTTCTGGGAGCGAGCTTGCAGACCCAGGTTTCTACTCCACCCTCGGAGCTTCTGTCTAACTCCGCCACTCATAAACATCCACCAATCGATGATATCCCTACCACCAACCTGATTGGATAAGGAATCCCACGTAGAGAGCATGAGGTCGTTAAATTGCGGGAGTCCAAACCACCCGGTTTCAAAGAAAAATCTATTACTTCTAGGGGAGGCCCTTTCCCGAATCTAGAATAAGAGGGGTGTGGTCTGAACCCAAGCAAGTATCCGCCACCAGCGAGCACAAGGGGAACATACGGTCTATGTCAATAGAGATGAATACTCTGTCTAGGACGCAGCGGACTGGGTTAATCCGTTTGTTAGTCCAGGTATATCGCGCCCCCGAGCGCTCAACCTCTCGAAGGCCCCAGTTGGCTATGTATTCATTGAATAACGCAACTCTGGCCCAGTTGATGAGATTGTTACTCTTGTCTTGGCTACCGTGGATAAGATTAAAATCCCCACCCATGACAATGGGGAGCTGACACCCTGTCAGCTTAGGGGAAAGTTCGTCTAAGAACTCGGGAGAGCTAGAGTGGTCAGTCGGACCATAAATGTTGAAGAACCAGAATTTGGTGCTCGTAGGGCGGTAGAGCACTTCGAGGCTAAGGAAAAAACGACCCATGTCGATCGATCTTACCTCGAAGAGGTCATCCTTAACACCGATGAGCATCCCTCCTCAGCGGCCCGTCGCACTAAGCCAGATCCAAAAGAATTTATCTCCCACTTGTAAATTACGCAACTCACTGTCAGTGAAATCTTGTTTAATCGTCTCTTGGAGGCAAATAACATCGATCTTATGGTTCCGAAGGAGGTCTTTGATCATGGTTCGGCGCCCCGGAACACCGAAGCCACGAATGTTGAGGAAGAGCCAACGCATTAAGACATCGGTGCTTTACCCCGTGCTTGGCGGGTGTCTGAGTTAACTCATGCGGTGTCGGCACGCGTGGCTTGGCGAGTGTAAGGCTTTCTAGAGGCAGGGGAAGGGGTCACATTCCTACGGCGGCGCTTGATCGGACCAGAGGCGCTAGGGCCAGCAAGGTCTGCGGCAGGCGGGAGGGAAGGTCCACTCGGAGCAACCACCAGCGAGGACAAGGGGCCGTCGCTGCAGCCGACTCGGCCATCACCACTGCCTGTTGCGCGCAGAGCTCGGCCTCAGCTTGCTGAACTGCTAAAACTTCCTGCGCTTGTGCCATTTCAGCTTGGCCAAGTTCGGCGGCACGGAAGAGAGAGAGGCATTCCAGAGGGGAGGACTCTAAGGAGTTGAAAACGATACACGAGTCCGCGACGACGTTAAGAAGATGTTCATCTGAGAGGGCGGGGAGCACGGCAAAATCATCGAGAGGGGGAGCGGAGCACACACCTGTGTTGTTGTTGACGGACTTGGCGCGGAGGATGGCCCGTTCTAGTACGGGGCCCTCCGTGAGGCCCTCCCCACGGGCGCTTTTGCGAGAACCTGTCACAGGAACCGCCTTGCTGCGGGGAGCACGTGTCACTGGCGCCGCCAGCGCCTGGACCACACTCCCAGCAGGAACGGAGTCACCCGTACAATCCGGCTGCGGGAAGTGGAGAAGAGAGAATGCCAACACCTTAGTCGGGCGGTTGGCGTTTGATTTGTTGTGGTGCTCCCGAGCGTGCATGGAGTCAGGGTCCGAGATCCAGCTGGAAGGGGTCGCCGAGGGGGCCATCGCGAACTTGTGCACTTCATGCACGCCCTGAGTGGAGTCCATCGTCATAGTGGGCGATGCAGGCGCTTGGTCACTAAGCAAGATGGCTGCAGGCGAGGAGGGAGGTAGCGAGGTCGCGGGAGCACGGGCAGACAGCGTCGGGCGGGAGAGGAAGGACCGATACTGGTCAACCGGAGGTGGCGGCAGCGCCCTGGGAGGCTCCAAGCCCACAGCAAGGTTAGCAGACTTGGAACCCCCCGCGTTCTTCCCCTCCTTGCTGGCCGAGGCGCCTTTGCCCTGTTTGGGGTTATCGTGGCGGCCCCTCTTGGCCGCCCAAGCTTCATCATCTTCAGATGATTTTTCTGCAGCGTCGTCTTTATCATGTCTCGGAGCAGGAGGGTGGGGGAGGGGCACTCAGACTCGATTTATTTTCCACCTCCACTCTGATCTTGTGCCCTTGTTCATTCACACAGATCATGAAGAAATCCACAACTTTGTGGCCGGCGCGACACCAAAATTGCATACGGACCGGAAGCATGGGGTCGTCAAAAGACGCCTCGTCAACAGCCATGTGCCTACCCACAGGCCGAGCAGCGATGCGGAGTTTGCTAGTATTGCGGTAAGGCGGCAGAACTCCGTGCAAGAGCACCCAGGTGGGAGACAGAACTTCGGAAGCGTGTTCGTCCATGGACCCTTCCATGACGATTGCACGAGCCTTAGAGAAAGGTAGGCGCAGACCTCCGCCCCTGATGGCCATGCGCAAGCTACCCGCAGAGGGGAACACAAGAGAAAAGTCCACGTCACTCAGTTGACAAACCTTCCAGTTCCAGCATTCATCCACTAATTCCTTGAATTCGTCTTCAACTTTCTTGGCGGAGAGGCGAGTGGCTTCAATGTAAACTGTCGCCGAGTTGGGAGCGGACTGGACGAGCTCCTCATCAGCCACCTCCAGACACATAAAGCCTATGCCATCAGCGCCATAACCCGCCCAGTAGGGGTCGCCGCGCTCCTCCGAGACACGGCACATGGCGGAGGGGTGTCCTTTCTCGTTACACTTACGGAGAAATGTTCCTCCTTGCATTCAGCTGAAGGTGACCAACCTTCCCGCAGTTGTAGCACGTGAGCTTGGAGGAATCGGCGGCGCGGACCACTTCACCGGCTTCCGAGGAGGTGCCCACCCCTGCGGCGGACACCCCATGCTTCTTCTTCTGGTTCTGGGAGGAGGCTCTATCAAAGAACCTTGCACCGCCGCGACCTTACGGACGCCCTCGTCCATAGTGGTCCTGGAAGCCGAGCGGAGGGCCCTTCCGCCGTCGATCTCCCTCTCTGCTGCGCCGAGGGGAAGGATCCCGGAACTGGCGCTGCCGGTTGTAGTTATCATACTCACGACGGAGGCGAGAGTTGAGCTCGCGGCGGTCGCCGCCGCCGGAGTACTCGGAGAGGAAGCGCTTGCCCTTGCGCTCTTCAGGGGAGGGATCACGATCCATGGAGATGAGGCGGGGAGGAGAGAGGACCGAATCGCTTGGCTTTGGAGCGGTGGCAGCGCACGTCGCGGAGGGGGCGAAAACTGCCAGGGAGAGGTCTAGGGTTTGCTTCGGCACCCAACGCCAAGGATATATAGGGGACGGACGAGATCGAGTGGGCTGAGGAGATGTGGGCCCAGGCCCAGAAGCGGGGGACACTTGCACCGCGAGCAAGTACAAGTGGGAAGTGGGGCGGGACACGCGGCCCAACTACGGCCCATGGGCGTCCCTGGGGCCCACAGGTGGGGAGCCGGGCGCGGGGGAAACCCTAGCTGTGGCGCGGAGGCGGCCGCCGCCGCGGCGTCGGCCAGCGGTGGGGGGGGAGGGGACGGGCACCGAACCTACGAGCACCAATCTCTCCACGGGAGGATCCCACCTCACCCCGGGAGCACACAGCTGCGGAAAATCTTCGGGCGGCGGCGCGCACGGCGTGTCGGCGGGATCGAAGGCGTCTTCACTGGAGCGAGAGGGGAGCGGGCAGGGAGAGATAGGGACGCAGGGCATCACCAGATCCACCGCCGGCGGGGCATCCCAGCCACCGTCGCGAGGGAGAAGAAGGCGCCCAACAACACCCTGCAGGGAACGCGACGCGGGGAGAGCGACCCTTCGCTCTCGCTCACAGTCGCGACAGGCTCGGGGAGGAGATCCAGCTGTGCAGAGCCCTTCCCCAGCCGCGGGGAAGGGGTGCGACGGGGGCAGCGGGCGGCGGAGGCGCCACGGCAAAGGGGGGACGGCGAATCGCCCCACGGGTCGCCCTTGGAGACGCGGGGGCGAGACATCAAAAACCGTTGGAATGGCCTTTCTATTCCTGATTCACTGTGTCGTCTATTCATCTTGATCCTCGCCTGCAAATGTCGGCTTGATAAGCACAAGCAATTACTGAAGTGCACATGCATGCGGACCGGAGGTACGAGCAAGCACACGACAACCTGGCGGCATGCTCACGGACGTGTTGTGGAGGCGATGAACACGAGCATGTAAGATACTCCTATATTTTTTTGGTTCAAGTTTCCGTGAGCCGAAATTTGCTAAACTCTGTTGACTGCTAACTGGGAGAATTCGAAAATGCCTATTACAACGTGTTAGCGCGCGTAGGTCTCGTCGCAGCCGTCCACCAGAGCAAGGGGATGCACGCCAGGGGCCCACCCAACTGCCGACTGATTCGTTTCTCAAATGCACTAATAACAAAAAAGCAAGCATAACTTTTAAATAAAAGATGCAAATTAAATTTTGAGTACATATTTGACTTTCTCACGACGAACTCTCTCAAATGAGTCTAATATTTAATATATTCAAACTCATTTTAAAGTTTGAATCTGAACAGTTCTTTGTTAGTGGTGGTCAAGGCCGAACAATTTGGACGAACGGTTCTTTGAATTTTCGTAATAGATCTGAACAGTTCTATTGTTATTTTTGAAGAGTGCCAAACGTGTTGTTGAAAGGTTCTTTGATTTACACATAGGCCAAAACTGAAGATTCTGTTTTTAATATGGGACCCACCGGCCCAGATCCCCACAAAAAGCCACGGCCTGGATTAGACCAACGCGCGGTAACACCTCGAAAAAATCCGCTTACGGGAGAATTCCCATTTCCTCTGCAACAACGACGCTAGCGAAAAAATCCGCTTACGGGAGAATTCCCATTTCCTCTGCAACAACGACGCTAGCTTTCGTAGCTCGCTGCTGCGTCTTCTTATCAGAACGAATACGAGCATGATACTCACATGCAACAAGTACTTCGGTTTTGGAAAAAGACGTACGTATGGACCACATTTTTCCATACTACAAAATTAGTGCAGTTGCTTAAGACACTGAATTGCATAAAACCACAATATCCGTTGGACCCAAACATTTTAAAGTATGTAATATACATCAGTATGTTTGGAAACTGAAGTACTCACATTTAAAAAAAAAAAATCCCAAACTTGTGCTGAACGCCTGAACCTTGTGCGTGCTTAGTAGAAGCGATGACAATCTTATTACCTCGCAAATGGATTCAACAAACCCTAAGTCTGTAACCCAGTAGTCTCCAAATCTCCCAAGTGCCGTCGCCAACCTTGTACATGCATGGTTGCTGCTTCCGTATCCGTGACGCGTCAGGTGTGTTCCACAAGTTCCGTTTGCACGGAGTTGGTTTGATGAGCAGATGAGAAACGCTCAGCCTCGGACTCGGACTCGGACTCAGACTTTGACTACCACCCGACCGGCAACTACTAGCTACATAAGCGAACCCTAACCCCTCCTTGGAGCGTAGACAAACAATGGGCTGGTCTTCCACACCGCCATGCGCCCCTGCCCTAAACGACCTGGCCACCCCGGCGGTGCCAGCCATGGCCAGCCGCTTCCAGAGGCTCGAGGTGCTCGGCGCGGGAACCTTCGGCGTCGTGTACCGGGCACGAGACCGCCGCACCGGCGAGATCGTGGCCGTGAAATGCCTCCGCGCCAACAACAACCAGGGCTACCGCGACTTCTCCGCCTTCGACAGCGAGGTCAGCGCCCTCGAGACGTGCCGCGGCCACCCGTCCATCGTGCAGCCGCGCGCCTCGGGCCACCTCGGCTACAACGAAGCCTTCGTCGCCATGGAGTTCGTCGGGCCGACCCTCAGGCACGTCGTCAAGCGCGAACGCTTCGGCAGGCGGCACACCGAGCTGGAAGTTCGCCTGATCATGCGGCAGCTCCTCGCCGGCGTGCGGAGGATGAACCGGCTCGGCCTCATGCACCGCGACCTCAAGCCGGAGAACGTGCTCGTCGACCGCCGCGGAAACATCAAGATCTGCGACCTCGGTCTGTCCTGCAGCTTGGCCGTCGGGCCACCATACAGCAACCCCGTCGGCACACGGGGTTACCGCGCGCCGGAGATCATCCTCGGCTCCACGGATTACGACGAGGGTGTCGACACGTGGTCTCTCGGCGTGATGATGGCCGAGCTCCTCGCCGGCAGGCACCCTTTCTATGGAAGCTCGGACGCGGAGCACCTAGACGAGATCTTGGGCCTTCTTGGCACAGCGGACATCAAGGAGTGGTCGGGCTACGACGGCCGGCGGCTGCCGGGCGGATGCCAACCGGGAAGCTTTCTGCGCAACAAGTTTCCCTGTCCGGCGGAGGGCAGGGTCAGAGGAGGTCCGCCGACGCTCTCGGAGGCTGGTTTTGAGGTCTTGAGCGGCCTTCTGCAATGCAACCCGGAGAAGAGGCTCACGGCGGCGCGGGCCCTACAGCATCGCTGGTTCAAGGAGACCAACCCGAGGACTACAAGGAGCTAGTTGAGCGGTTGAAGTGCACAATGTAGCTGCATAACTGTAGTAAAATGCATGAGCGCACAAGCGCATCTGATTTGAGTAGATCAGAGAATATAAATGTTGTACATGAACGTGTCAATGAATCAGAGAATGTAAACGTTGAACATGAATGTTGTTAATGAATCAGTATGGTGTCTCGTTCTTGAATGATGCCATGGTCGTTACAGTTGCGCATTGTGTTTCTACATGTGAACAGATTATACTAGCTACTAGTAGTTGCATATTTGCTCCACTCAAGTTGTACAAAAGAATTGTAACTTCTGTACTTTTTTCAGCACAACGTTTAACTTCAGGATTTCAAAATGTGTAACTGGGTTTGAGATATTTTTCAAATAGGATAATAAACTACAAAAAAAAAGAAACAAATGAATGTGAAGGAGAAAAATCAGAAAAATATTCTAGCAATCAATTACACATTTCCTCAGCTCATCTCACAACAAAAGAATGTGAAACGTTCATGTTTTGAAACAAAGAAAAAGGTGTGCCTCTTTCATGTTTTAAATGACCCAATATCATATTTACGAAGAAAAAACAAGTGAATGTGTTGAGAAGAAAAAAAAAACTGAAAGTTTTCAACAGAGAAAACGTAATCAAGTGTTTGTTAATGGATAGGGATCTGAATGCCTACATTTCTTAAAGTGTGATGATCCTAGACACACTGTAAGGTACTAAGGTGTCCAATACCTGTGAGAATAGTAACCTGATCAACTGCATACAATTTTCGAATTTGCTGCAGCGGATCATGTATACATATAATATTTTCCTTGAAGTATTCTACAGGATCTTCCCATTGTATGGATCAAAATGGTAATGGCGCCACAGTGCGCCAGACCAAGGCTCCGTTAAACAGAAATTTTAAACAGGCGGGCGCTGACTGGAAAAAAAATGGTTTCCAGAGCTCCGGAACTAATAGTCATCGTGACGGATTTACAAGTCCAAAGTCCAAAGCACATTGTACAATATGATCTATACTGTATTCGACCTGTCCAGGCACCACAGTCAGGACGGATTTACAAGCAAAATTTGACGATACACCAACTCAAATTTTGACACTGTTTGCTGTGTACAGAGTATGCCTTTGGTGCCCATGTTTGCTGTGTACAGAGTAGTAAGACCAACACACAGGCGGACAAGCATTATGGAAAATATACTGGTAAATATGCAACTCGTTCGTGATACAGAGAAGGTACAAGCAGAAAGGTGTCCCCTAGATGATCCTCAAGGATAAGGAGCAAAATCACAACCCACATGACACACCTCAAAGCTGCTGCGATCTAAGAATGGCCTACAACGGAGGAAAAGAATCAGACTATATATGACCCAGGACGACAGGGGAGAGATGTCACCAAACAAAGGAGTAGAGGTCGACACATTAGAGAAAGACAAGTCGTCTTGATCAAAACTACTTGGACCATGCAACTGCGTCGATATCTGCTTGGGCACTCCGGTATAGCTCCAGCCTCTTTGCAAGGTTTGTCCTCCGTTCCATGACCGCAGGGTCCTCGTCCAGCAGCTTCGACAGTTGCCGAATCTGCATACCGATGAATGTTAATTACTGATATTCAATTGGATTTCAAAAGGCAGACCTTGTCAGAAACTATGGAAAATGTGAATAACTCCATGACTAATAGACCACTAATGAATTTCAATCAGGTCACACATGTATGCCAGAAATCAAGAATCAAAAGGACTTCTGCTTGTTTCAAATATCTTACCTCTCTAGCTCCCAGTTCAGTAAAGAAATGGTCGAGCAGTGAGCGCTTCGCCTCACGCACTTGGCAGTAGACAATAGATTTCGGGATGGAGTTCCTCAATGTTGAACATACCATGTTAACATATGCCAGAACAGTTGTACCTGAGGTTGAGTAGTAAATACAAATAAAAATTATGAGCTATCAAATATAATACACTGAATGAGCCGAGTAGACAACATATCAGGAGAGACTATTCTGGAGGAAAATGGAAAATTTAGCTGGTTCAAGCTCGAAATTAAGATGAAAAACTTTCTCGAGATCAGGTAGCTTCGTTACATCTTTCTACAGGTTGTAACACTTGATAAAGCAATATCTTAACCTAGATTAAATATAATTTCCAACGAGCAGTAATGGTAGAAGAGTAAATAAAAGATAGATGTCTTACCAATTCTTCTTAGATAAGAATCGTTATATCTATCAAAAATAGAGTGGCTTGGATTTCCACCCTTCTCAACATCCTGAGGAAGCTTCCTGAAGAAATCTACAGTTAAATAGCTCGTTTCCATATCAACTAGCTTTAGTGTGTTCTTCTTGCTTTCGTCCCTCATTCTTTCCAACGACTCAAAAGCTGCATTGCCAACTTCCACACGAAGAGATGGAAACTGCTTGAGCTCCTGTACAAAGGTAGTTGAACATTTTTGTGAGCATTTAAACAGCATTGTTAATTTATTACTAGCACAATATCCGTGCTTCGCCAGGAAGCAAAACTCCGTTCGACATGAACAAGCTCATAATGTAACTAAGTGAATCAAACACCAAACAAACGATTAAGACATTACATATTTTTGTAAGGATATTAATTGTTGAGTGAACTCGTTTTTTTTGCTGAAATATTTGGTGGCCGTATAAGATGTAAATGACAAGGGCACAATTGCAAATGTGTAACGGAAATGTAGGTGTGTTTTTGTAAAATTTCCATAGATTGCTTCCTATCCGTTAGATATAAATCGAACGGTCGTGAATGAAAGATGGCAAGCACACCATCATCACCAACAGTGATTTTTATATGAGTAGAGATATGAATTAGACTACATTTTAAATCCACTTCTCTCTACCTACAATCTTCCATGCCCAAAGGTTTGTGAAAAAGTCTGAAGTTCATATCAATAAAAGAAACAGCTACCTGATGCAAGCCCATATCCCACATCCCCATCTCATATATAAGATAAAAAGGCTATAATCTTATTTTGATTTAACAATGTATTTCATCCTAATAAAACCAGGTAATTACTGGTTACCATCAGAGAGCACATATGCTCTAGTTTATAAAAAGCCATCACGCAAATAGTGTAAGAAAAATTACTAGGTAGGAGTAGGAAGACTTACATGTGTTTCATTTATAGCCTTGTGCACTAGTTCCTGAGGATTCCATGTACCTGCCAATGTGGCCAAAAAAACAACTCATGATCTGAAACAGTTAAGTACTTCCAATAAAGTAACAAGCTAAATATTCAGTGGACACGATGATGAAAAATTAAAAAAAGGGAGTGGCTGAAAGCTTTTATTGAGCAGATTAATCTATAGTCGGCATACCGTGTCAACAGCTGCCTCAGCTGGACCTCTGATACTAACAAGACAAGATTCTATGAGGCGTCGATATCCTTGCTCTGGAGCTATCAAGTGAGGCTGATATCCATCAGCTTCTGTTATAAGCTTCCTCACATTTTCCATTGACAGTTGCTTATCAAACTGCAACCGTTTAATTGCCACAGGAAACTGATTGTCGAAGACATGGTAAATTTTTCCCCACCAGGGCGCCTGGGTAAAAGAACATTCGATTGGTGACCATGATTAACAAGCACACGAGCAAAGTTGCAGACAATGGGAAGGAATGAGAATGTGCATGAGATTTTGCCATGAAATTGCACGCTTTAGCAGCAAATTAATCAGATGCTCATTTAGCACAGCAGTTCGAGGGTCATGTGAACAAGATATTGATATTTCAACATAGGTGAGAATAATGAGGGAAAAAAACATAAAATTGGCTGGTAACATAACCATGCTAAATCAGCTACACACTGTACTGAGTATAGTATTCGTCTTGTATTTTCCAATCTTAAGTGCATGGATCCTTGTGTATGAAAGAAAAAGGCTTTGGCAATTGTACATCTAAGCCTGATCAACCTACACAATACACCTAAGCAGTAAGTTTATTAAGGAGAAACCGATCAGTGAGTATTTTCTGCATAAAAATAAAATACTAGCCAAGAGACTAAAATAGTTCCAAAAGAAAATGACTTGTGTTGAAATATACAAGTACATACACACACATAAATTATTCAACAGGATTAGGAACTTTACGAGTGTTTAAATGCCTATGCAGATCATAGAAAATAAAATGTTGCCATTCAAAATTACAGAAGACATGGCAAGCATGACATTAAAAAAACTGAGCAAAAGAAAATTTCCGTTTGACACATACACTCCATCCAGATGCTCTTTGTAGATGCCATCAAACATGCGGCATATTTCCATAATCGTGTATAGCTTTCCCTGCATGTCACAAAATATGCGGTTATCACAATGTATGCAAATTTATTGAGAGGCAATTCATGAGTGTTTCATGCAAGGAAAAATGAGCACTAAAATTCACACATTACAAAGAACATCAGTTTATACGGCATAACTTGTAAAACTGAATAAAGATAAACAGGATTTTACAAGGGCATGTCACAGAAACAAGACTAGTAGGATGGGGGGGTGAAAATCACAAGATCAGATTCACTACTTTGCTCCAAGCAGCATAAACTGTAAAGCACAGTCCCACATGCACAAAACCGATCCAAGAACTTTAGAAGGATGGCCAATAAGTAATAACAGTGCACAAAAATGAAGTATGTTTACTTCTAGCCAATGATTGGTTCTGATTAAAGAATAAGCAAACTCCATACTTACTCCAGCATCATTAGCAATCGGCTTTCCAAGGCGATTAAGTTCGGTTTCTAGCTCAACAATAGTCTTTGTTATAAGAGACTGGAGACCTGGAATCCTTGATTTGATAACAGATTCCAAATGCTGCATACAAACCGAAAGGAGGTCAAAGAGCGAAACAGCATAACACATATTCTCCATTAAAGAGGAAAGACTTACCTTTGAGAGACTCTTTGCTAAGTGTTCTGATCCCATCCTATGAGCAAGATGCTTGTATTCTGGTGTGTTAGAAAAATAGTCACGCTCTCTGCGCCTAGCAGCAATCATGTCCACACTCTTGTTGATATCTTGCTGGGATCGATTGACAACACCAATCCATGGAAATTGGAGCCGGTAAGATCTTCCTTCCAGTATCTGCACAGCTTAACTTGGTAAGATTATCTGGTTCATAAAAATCTAGGATGGTCAACGATCAGATTAGGAAACCAATGATCTACAATGTACGTTATCTGTTTACAGTTGGGATACTACTGGGGTTCGTAGAACTGAGTTTCTTCGGACAAACATCATGTCAAGGTTGGGGCATACATAAGAAATTCAAAATCCATGGGATTAATAGAATTAGCTCATGTATGGTCATACAGTAAAAGGTGATCACAGTATTCAACAAAGATAGATAGTAGTAACATGCTTGGTTGATCAGTATAGAATACTAAAGACCTTATGCAACATCACAGTAAGGAAGATAATGTAACTATAAAAAAGCTGTGAGTGTTTAGCACTTTATTGTTAACTGATCTGAACTCACATCAACAGCGTCGGTACCCTTGTCCATTAGATCGATTTTTGTGAGCACACCAAAGGTTCTTTCACCTGAATCAACAAAGAGTAAAGTGCAAGCTCAAAAATAATTAAAATTGCCAAAGAGAAAAGATGGATGAAACTAAACGCCATAATTATTTCTGAGTTTGCCTTTTCATCATTAACACACAGACACGGTAGCATCATACAAAATTTTCTATCATATCAGACCAAAGAACGATTGGCGATATCCACAAATATAGAATACGAGGTTTAAGGATTAGCAGTAGTTATATGTCCTTCTGGTCCAATAAATAAGGTCAAGATTATGAAGATTGCTAACATACGAAAACTAGAGAACCAGGGATTAATAAGCTTTGGAAGACATTAGTGATAAGGAACATAACATAACATTAACAACGTTACCGAACATGTCATTCATCGAATCGACTGCAACAAATGCATACCTTTTGGGTCAACTTCCCGTGAAATCTTGATTGCATCAGAAGTTGCAAGATCCTGATTGGCTGGAGAAACAGCAAGAATGATACAGTTGGGCTGCAAAAACACAACAGATGATGTTTGTATTTAGTTGCGTGGCATCATACAATGCATGACATGACAATTCTAGCAATGATGTCGAATAAATATGAATGTGCAACATTTAAGCAGACTATAGCAAAAATACCTTTTCGATGAATGCTCGAACCATGTTTTCAATTTCCTGAACAATGTTGTCCGACTGACCATAAAAAGCACAAAGCCAGTAGCAAATTAATGAATGAACATAGAAAGCAGAAACAATAAATGAACGGTAGCTCATAAATTCTAGTCACTTACCGACAGCAATTTTAGTAAGCCCAGGAAGATCAATAAGTGTCAGATTCACAACTGCAATGATTAAAAGTGTTACCGATGTGACAAAAAATACAAGAATATTCAGAACAAGGGACAGATACAATATGGCTATCCTATCAATGACAGAGATGAGTCCGTACTGAATGTATAAGCTTAAATCACAACACCATTAGCAAGCAACATTTTTATATTCAAGAATGGAGGTACATGACTCTTTGATATTGACAAAGCATTAAAGTAATACCATTAAAACACTACGCTCTCTGCATATCTTACCATTGGGAGAAAATATGCTTAGATGGATGGGGACAGATGATATTCCCTTTGAACGACCGGTTTCTCTGTCAGTTTCATCTGCTATCTCCTTCCTCACTTCGGCTGCAACAATAGAGATGTCATCATGAGCCGAGTAGCATGGAAATAAATTAGAATAAAATGAATAAAAATAGCACTTGACAGAATTTTAACAACAACTGCAGGGCTTAGCTTATGTTTCAGAGAAATAACAAGCTACAAGTTGGTGCAACAGAATGCAATAGTAGTAAGTTGTGACATCAAATTGGATGTCTCCATGTGAGTCAGAAACTCAATTACATTCCACAGATGCCAATGTATTAGTTCAATATTAAGATGATATCTCCTTGGCCATGTATTTAATCCTAAAATCAGCATCACAAAGCTCGAAAATAAGAAGACTAGAGGAATTACCGAAATCGGTGTATCTTTTCCTGGGCTGATGCAGGAACTCGGCATACTCTCTAGTTCCATCAATTCTATGTAGCTGCAGAACGAGGGGGCGGCGGGTGACAATGCCTGCAGAACAGAATCAAGCAAAAGGTTAAATGTATCAGATAAGAAAAGCATACTCATAGCACCAAACTTGTGAGATCTTGTTTGAATAACCATACCTGAACCCCTGGGGAGGAAATCCTTTCCAACAACACTCTCGAGCACTGAAGATTTACCCGAACTCTGCCATATGATCAGAGGAGTTCAAATGTCAATATACAGGACGAATATACCAACTCGGTACTCAAATAAACCTAAACTACTCGTATCAGCAGGAGTGCACACAAAATTGCTTGAAGCTCGTGGTTCTCATTGAGCGAACATCAAAACCCCATCCATCTAGTTGATCCCAAGTAGTAGTGTGTAGCTTCCAACTACCCAATCACTGGCCATGTGGGCAAGCTAGGCACAATGAAGCTGACAGATTCAAACAAGTAACAGCGGCCGAATTGTAGCTAACAACCGCGAACGCTAATCGCAGATCCAAGCATAGCTAAGCCGCGTCTCCGCAACTAAATCGCGCGGTTCTACCAGCAGAATACGAGATCCAACCCGCACAGCTGCGCTACCGGTACCAGATCCGAGCCGAGAACGGTCGAAGCGAATGGGGCACGCACCTGGCCTCCGACGACGGCGATGGACGGCAGCGCGTCCCAGAGGGTGGGGAGGGCGCTCTCCTCGCCGTGGTCGCCGAGGGCGGTGCAGGCTCGCTGCAGCTTGTTGACGAGTGAGATCAGGTTCTCCATGGCCGCCGGCTCCGCGAGATCTGGCCGGATCGGGTCGTGCGGCGGGAGGCGGTGGGCGAGATCGAGGCGGGGAGAAGACGCGGGCGAGGGAGGGGAGATGAGACGACGCCGACTGCCGAGCCGAGTATGGTCGGTCGGGGTCGTGCAGGTCTGGTGGTGTGTTTCGGACGTGTGCGCCTACAGAGTTGGTTTGGATTTTGGAAGAGGGCGTGTGTGCTTCGTGGAGAAGAAACGGAGCGTCCCCCGCCCTGCTCCTGCTGGTTGGGCTGAGCTGCGCGAAATACCGAATAGGCCCCCCTCCCTGGTGTCTTTACCGCTTGCCCGGTTCGAATTTGAACTTGTGGCGTTGCCTAATCTGAACTCAAATTCGGCTCGATTTGACAAACTGAACAAATCTCGGAAAACTATCATTGTTCTCGCTCTATTTCTTTGAGATTTTCGTCATATTTCATTCGTTATTGATATTTGGTTGAGAAGTGAACAACTCATTCAATTCAATCTTAAAAAGGAAATAAACAACTCATTCATTCTCGATTAAAAAAAAGTAAACAACTCTTTCAGTCTCAAAAGTAAATAAAAATAAACTCATTCTATTCGGACGACTCTATTCTTATTGACTAATATTATATTACTCATGTTCCGACTGCATTAGATTTTTCTTTTTTCCCTATTTTCGCGTTCGGTTGCATAGGTACTTTCACCATTGGACTATTCTACACGACGACCACACAAGGAGGCGGCGTTGCGGTGGTGGAGAGTTGCGCTGGTGCCGTGAAGTTTGTGTCGGCATTGTGAAGTAGCACACCATGAACACAAGGAACACGCGAGGGCCACCTGACGAGCGCCAAGCGGGATAATGGCGCAGCGTGCCGGCAGTGTGGCGGTGAAGGTAGCAGCTAGTAGTGGGAGTGCATCGGTGTTGGTCATGTATGCGCAGTGCGCCAGTGAATGTATGATGTCTACTACACGTTACTGCTCTTATAGACTATGTTAGGCCTCCAAACGTATACATTTGTAGAACATCAGCAAATTTCCCTCAAGTGAGTAACCAAGGTTTATCAAACTCGGAGAGGTGTAGGTTGAATGTATCCCTCTCAAGCAACCTTGCAATTAAGATGCAAAAGGTTTCTTTTGTCCCCAACACACTCGGTACAATTGTCGGTTGTATAGGTGCACTAGTACGGCGAAGAGATGATAAAATATGGGTAATATGAAAGAAGTATGCCCTAGAGACAAATAAGAAAGAGTATATTTATGCAATAATTCATTAAGTATATCATACTATAATTGTATTAGTAGGAAACATTAATACATGTGTGATGTGTAAACAACTAATGGTTATTATATAACCAAAATTCCTAGTTAGCCTCTATATCAAACTAGTCCACTGGGTAATTGATGATCGGAGGTTTCATGGTCATGTGACATTTATGCCAGCTGCAGTGGAGTCATCTTATTGAAGAATGAGGTGATAAACATACCCGACATAAGTATTGCAACACGATCGTATCACAAGGTTCACAGTTGCATCACTTAGAAATATAGTACTCGCTCTGTCCTACATCCACTTTTGTCAAACTTTGTGACACTTAATTTGAGACGGAAGGAGTATCATAATTCTTAGACCGTGAGATCACATTTAAGTGCTATATCCGAGGCTGCTTTGAGTGCATAAAACGTCACACCGTGACAGTGTGATTATAAAGGTGTATCTTGGGTTTTCGAATGGGATATGTTGAGACGTGTGGTCAAGAACGGGATACGTTTACCAACGTGGTGGGGAGATACTCTGGGCCCACTTGGTGAGATTTTATCCATAAAGATGCGCAGCGTGTGACTAGGTCACGGGGATGAAAGATCCCAGGAATGAGTTGAAGAGATCTTGTCGGTAAAGAGATTGAACATGACATGGGGATTGTCAACGATCAAGAAGTCTTGGACAAGACATGTATCTGATTAATGAAATGAATGGGAGTCTATGTTAAGGTTCAACGACGATTGATTCGATGGATGCACATGGGTCATTATGGACGTCCAGGTCCCACTATTGATCGTTGATCGGGGAGGTGTTTCGGTCATGTCGAGACATCGTAGTAGAGTTCATAGACGGGGGTGCCATAAGACTACGGGTAGAGACGTGGGGGGACGTGGTAGTACGACAACCAGGAACACCAAATTTACCCAGGTTCGGTACGTCGCAACTAGGCGACGTTCCTACTCCTGCAATCTCGCTAAATCAGGGCTGAAGCCTGAAGTATACAAAGTACAATGTGAGTAGGGTTTCGCTAACTCGACGAGGATCAACTTCTCGGCGAGTTGGCTTCTAGCTAATTGTTTGTTTTTCTTCTCTCCCGTCCGGCTTTATATAGCTAGTCTGGTTATGGCTTACATAAAGGAAACCTAGAAGACTACGGTAAGTATCTAACTTGGAAAGATGGAATCCGCCTTCTACTCCAAGCCACACCACTTTGGGTCGTGGTCCGGGTTCTTCTAGAATCCGGCTTCTGTGCGTCAGCTTACTGGGCCGCCTAATGGACCATGATCCATTACCAACATGCCACCCTGGTAATCTGGCTCTTTAGGACAATGCCAGATATACCCCTAATTAGTATATATCCGACAGTAGCCCCCAAGAAGGATTGAGACTTCATTCTGCCACCTTTCATCAATTCGCATTCTTTTCCGAGAAATGTTGGCGCCTTGTCTCGATTCTTCTTTTTTCCCAAATCATTCATAACACAGAACTCGGATCTTATCAGAATCCGGCTTTTTCTTCCACGAGGCTTCGTGGAGAAGAAACTTCATGACGTCAGCGATGAAATCGTGCTGACATCACGGACGTTTCGGTTCAGTCAAAACCCTGAAACATATCTCTGACAGATTCTCGCGGGAAACGAGGAGATAGCCATCATCACCTCGTCCCCTCGTTTCTCGGAATTTCCGGGCATGACACGCGTCGAGGATCCAACGGCTAAAATAGTCGTTGTAAGAAATCTCAACGCATTTCCGGCTATACATAGCCGCCTCGGGCCCTCCGGTTTTCCCTTCTAATTCCTCTTCTTCCTCAAGCCCCCAGCGCCATAGCCACCAAAGCCCGAGCTTGAGCGAGTGAGCAGAGAACAAGTGTTTCCACCTTCTCTGGAAAAACCATCGGAGGATCCAGCTCGAGCCCGCGCCACCCGAAAATGGTCGACGGAGGATCTCCCCATGCCACGGACCCGAGCTCCGCCGCCCTGGACATTGACACCATCATCAACGATCTCGACCCGCTGTTGGACTCCCCCGTTCGCGCCTCCACGAGCGCGCCGGAGGGAAACGCCGGCGATTTGGCCCGTGGGGATCTACCTCCCATGGCAAAAAACATGCCTTCGTCGTCTACTGCGCCTACCCCGCCTCTTGTCACCGATCTTGCGGAATAAACCACCATTCGCGGCGGTGAGGATCTTGCTGCCTCTGGCACCGCCGGAGTTGAGGAAGACGCAGAAGAAAACTCCGGGAATTGGAGCCACTGCAATGTGGTTCCATCCCTTCTTCTGACAATGGAGAAGGAGGGACTTGTGCGGAAGGGCAAGTGGCGGTATGAAGAGGACGACTCTGAGCCTTTGCCAAAAGCCGGAGAAATGGTTCTTCTTACCTCTCATATCAACAGAGGTATGGTTTTCCCACCTTCCGCCTTTTTCCTTCAAGTTCTCAACCACTACAACACCCAGCCACACAATCTTCCTCCCAACTCTATTCTATATCTTGTCGGGTTTGAAGCCCTCTTCGAAGGGTATTTAGGGATAGAGTCTAGGTTAGACTTCTGGCAGTATTGCTTCGGAGTAAAGCGCAACCCTTCTGAGGGCGCTCTCCCCACCTGCGGGACCATCTCCTTCACCTTGCGTAGGTTTAGGGAAGATTGGTTCCCCAAAATAAAAACTCGGGATCCGTCAAATTCTGGACAGGTTCCTTCTTTTATCATGAAGATGTCTCGTTTCCTGGAAAGGAGACGGGAATTCCACCTTTCATTAATTTCGCGGCCACTCCCCAAGACAATTGGGCAGTGGACGCGGTCCAGAACCTGCCGCTGGATCTGATGAGGATCAAGTGGCGCATCGCCAAGCTTGTTTCCGCCTCCCCTCCACTCACTGGCATGGACACGGTTCTATGCTGGCTTGAAAGGCGGATCCAGCCTCTGGCTCACCGCGGTCCCCGACTAATGTGTGAATACATGGGACCTGAAGACGCGATGAGGGTGACGAACAAGTCTTTGTCGAAAAAAGACTTGAAGAAACGCGCCAACCAGCTGGTCGCAACTCGTGACCAGTATGAGGAAAGCCGGCCGATGTACACGGCAGCAAACCCGGCTCCAAAGGTATGATTCTAGTATTTTGGGCATTGGTTCTGAGTTTTCTCTTTTCTCGGATGTTTTTTTCTAACCCGGACTTTGTCTTTTTTGGACAGCTTATCGATCTCGCTGAGAAGGATCTTGCCACCGACGCCGAGTTGGACACGATGCGTGCCAACTTTGTAGGCGGACGGAAACGCAAGAAGCCTTCCGCTACTCATGAGGTGATTGATCTTGACGGAGTTCCCGTCGCAACTTCCAGGTAAACAACCCGGGTTTTCTTTTCTCTGTTTTTTATCGCATGAACTTCTTTTCTTTCTCGGAATTCTTATTTCTCGTATTTTTCCTTTCCAGCCTGGCTCCTACAACTTTGAAGCCAAAGAGTCGGAAGAAGCAAAATTCTGTTGCTAGGATAGGAACGCAGCCTTCTCCTGTTGCTGCACCCGACACTCCGGCTGCAGCTGAAGAAGAAAACCTGGCTGAACGGGAAGAGGATCCCTTGCAGACCAGCCAGCCTATTGCACCGGAGACGGATGCGAGGGAAAGGGCGGTGGAGCCGGAAGTTGGGGGTCCTTCCAATATTCCAAAGGAGGAGCATGTGCCCAACTTTGACCTGGAATTTAAGGTAAAACAAGAAGAACACTTTGACGAACATGGATACATTCATACATGGGCGACAAAGTACTTTGCTCCAGCTCCTTTAATCCGTCCTTGGCCGCAAGGCGCACTTATTGTTAGGAATAACTTCGTGTTCTCGCCTCGGCAGATTATCCAAGATGGCCTTTGCCACGTATGAATTCTCTTTGCAGAATATGCAAAGGAATTCAACGAGAATTTGACGAATCTCCAAAGAATGAGCCAGGTAATATCTCTAGAAACAAGCATTTTGCCAGATGTATTTTTTTTTACTTAATGCTTTTATCATGACCTTGCTTGTTTTTTACTTAAGCATTGTATCTCTTTTCCATGTTTCAACCAACTGCTGAAAACATTAACATGGAAGTTTTCAGCAAACTTACCATCAAGAATAAGGAGGTGAAAACTCTCCTTAATATTCTTGAAGAGAAAGACTCGAAGTTGGCCTCCATTCAGCAAAAGCTGCAAGAATCAGCGGGTAAATTCATCACTGTTTTTTAGGAAATTTTCTAAGTCATTTTCCGAGTTTTAAACTCTTCATTTTCCTTGCTTTTCAGCTTGTTTGGCGAAAGCCAAACAAATTGCTAAAGATGCCGGCAATGTCGAGAACCTCTGCAAGGAGAATATGGAACTTCACAAGATCAATGTGAAGCTCCAAAAGGACCTGGAGGCCAGCCAACTGGCTGTCGGGGTCGCCGAGTCCAAGGCTTCGAGCCAGGCCGAGAAGGACAAGGCCACCATCATGGACTTAGAGAATGCCTTGAACCAGCGCCTCGGAGAAGGCACGGAGATGAACAGGATTCTCGGTAAGTTTTTTACGCTTTTACCGACATTTTTTTGCTTTTCCTTTTTCTGTTTTTGCTAACTTTCTTTTGTTGATTTAAACAGAAGGTAGCCCCTCACTTACCCGGATCGAAAGAATCTGTGCTTTCGATAAGATCTTCACCGCGCTGAAATCTGCGGGAATGTTACTTATCAATAAGTACATTCCTGACAAAGCAGGAGAACTCTCAGAAGTTAACAAGCTCCCGGAACTTAAACCCAGTCACTTGGCGTGAAGATTAAGTACTATAAATCAAAGAAAACCCGGAAAAAACTGGCAAAGATTTATAATTTAAACCGCAAAAGCGGGATACTTGTTTATACAGATGATAGATATCATTACAATAATGTTAGATTTGTAAGAATAGTAATGCTTCTATTTTTCCTGCAATCTACCCAGGATTCAAGCGGCTTCTTTAGGATCCGAGTCTTCCTCCTCGCTGCTGGAATCCTCAGGAGTTGTCGGAACTTCCTGCTCGGGGTAGAAGGTGGAGATGTTCACCATCTGTGCTATCTTGGTAGCATGGCCTTTGACCGAGTCGAAGATGCTGGCTCACTGCGCGTCCGTGTACCCTTGAGGGATACCTGACGCCACGCGCCAAGACTTGGCGGTGGTATAATGCATACGCATGAGCCCAAGGGCCATGCGCGCACCACCGCGAGCCGCGGAGCGAAACCAAGACTTTTTCCGGTTCGCAACCTCCTTGATCGCTTCCGGCCGTTTAACCGATCAGTCGAAACTCGGAAACATGGATTGTACTAAGGTATTTTTACTTACTAATTTCAGTGACCCAACATAAAAACAATCAGATAATACTTAGGGAAAAGTAAGAAATTTTTAAATTATATGAAACTCAGGCATGCAGGCACAATCTGGGTTTCCTTAAGCATCCTTAGGCTGCAAAACATTCAGTTTTATAACTCCAAGCACGCAGGCACAATTCGGGTTAACATTGAGTATTTTGAAAGATCATTGGGAAATAGATAAGACGGATTTATGCTTTGTACTAAAATAAACATGTAAAACATAAATGCATGAATTCTGACAACTTTATTTCATGATCTCAAAGATGTTTACATAGAAACTGAACTAAGTGTAGAAAGGACGTAACTGCTAGATGCTCCAGGGTCTCTTTGACTCTCCCAATTTGACATCTACCTTTCTCTTTCTTTTGTGATTCAGTCTTTTAAGATCATCCTCCGTATCCAGAATATCTACAAGCTAGTAAGATCCATTTTTCAAGCCTTGCTAATGACAAATGGTCCCTACCAGACTGGGGCTAATTTGTGCTTCCTTTCCTGCACCAATCTTAGCACTAAGTCACCTTTTTGAAAGAACGGTGTCTGATTTTCCGACTATGGTAGCGTCGCAATCCTTGCTGAATAAATGGCGGATATTTGAAGCACAAGGTCTCGTTCTTCTTCTAAAAGATCGATGGCATCCTGTCGTGCGTTTTCGGCATCCAAGTCATCATAAGCCAGCACTCTTGGGCTATCATGGAGCATGTCCGTTGGAAGCACTGCTTATGCGCCATAAACCAGGAAAAACGGAGTTTGCCCTGTTGATTTATTTGGCGTCGTTCGAATAATTCCTCTACCCATGCTCCAGCTGCTCTATGAAGAGTAGATTGAGTCTTGGGCGTATTCCCTGCAGGATTGAGCTATTCATTCTTTCAACCTGCCCATTGGATTGTGGGTGTGCCACAGATGCAAGATCTAGGCGTATTCCCGTTTGTCGGCAATATTTTGCCAACTCTACAATAGAGAAATTTGTCCGTTGTCCGTGATTATGCTATGTGGGACACTGTATCTCATGACTACGTCAATGATGAAATTTCTGGCCGTCACACCGTCAGGTTTTTTATGGGTTTTGCCTCCACCCGCTTAGTATAATTATCTACCGCAACAAGTAGATGTGTAAGTCCACCTCTGGCAGTTTTGAATTGTCCCATCATATCTAGCCCCCTGACCGCAAATGACCATGTAATAGGGATAATTTTGAGTGATTGGGCTGGCATATTCATCAGCTTGGCTTAATACTGACATCCGGCACATGTGTTTATTATGTGTTTGGTGTTTGTCTTGGCTGTGAGCCAGAAAAACCCTGCACGGAATGCTTTTTTGACTATGTTTTTCGATTGAGCATGATGTCCGCAATCTCCTGCGTGGATTTCTTGCGGGATTTCTCGGCCTTCTTCAGGCGAAATACATCGCTGAAAAATTCCGACAGTGCTGCGTTTATACAGGCAACCATTAATTACCGTGTATTCTTTGCATCGACGTTGTATCTGTCTTTGCAAGACCTCGTATGCTCCATCCGGGAACTTCTGATCAACTAAGAAGTTTAAATATGGAATTGTCCAATCCGGGTTAACGAGCAGGACTTCGATTGACTCGGAAACGAGAGGATAATCAACATCTCCACCTTTGACCGATGGTTCATGCAAATGTTGGACAAACACACCAGGTGGTAGGGTTTTCACTCTTTCCGAGCCCATGCGGACTAATGCATTCGCGTTCCAGTTTTCTTCCCTTTTGATATGAAGTACTTCAAATCCCAGAAAGCAAATGGCGAATTCATCCACCGTTCTCCGATATTCGGCCATGATGGGACTTTTGGCGTCCCATGTTTGGTTTAGCTGATGTTGTACCAAATCCGAGTCACCATAGAAAAGTATGCGTTTGACGCCTATTTCTTTTGCAATATGCAAGCCATGAAGCAGAGCTTCGTATTCTGCCACGTTATTACTGGCGTTGAAGTGTATTTGTAATAAATACTCCATAGCATCACCCTTTGGGAATTTTAGCACTACACCAGCTCCAACGCCTTCCTTCATCTTGGATCCGTCAAAATGCATGACCCGGTATTCCGACTCCGGCATTGGTCTGTTTTCCATTGCTTTTGTCCAATCAGCGACGAAATCTGCCAATGCCTAGGATTTATTGTTGTCCGGGGTTGACACTTAATGTCAAACGCAGCTAACTCGATGCCCCATTTGGCTACTCGGCATGTTGCGTCTGCATTGTTAATAATATCCCCTAGTGGTGCTTTACATACCATTGTTATGGAATGTCCTTGGAAATAATGGCGGAGTTTTCTTGATGCGAAAACACGCCATATGCCAGCTTTTGATAATGTGGATACCTTTGTTTTGACTCGGAGAATACTTCACTGACGTAATACACTGGGTATTGATCTGGTATGCTTTGCTCGTCCTTCCGCCTTTCCACAACTATCACTGCACTAATAACCCTGTTTGTCGTTGTAAGATAGAGTAACATGGGTTCTTCGTCTTTTGGTGATGCCAAAATCGGAGCTTTCATTAAGGTTTGTTTTCCGGGTTTACTTCTATTACTCTGTGAGAAACGATAAAACCCAGAAGTTTTCCTGAGGGAACCCCGAATATGCACTTTAATGGATTTAGCTTCATTTTATAAGTGTGCAAATTTTCGAAAATTTCTCATAGATCTTCAAGGAGTGTATCCTTTCCTTGGAAACGACGGCAATATCGTCCATGTAAATATGTACGTTTTTGCCAATAGGACTATACAAACAACGTTGCATGCAGCGCTGGTATGTCCCACCTGCGTTCTTCAAGCCAAAAGGCATGGTCATGTAATAGTATGTTCCATACGGGGTTATGAAGGAAGTTTTGATTTGATCCTCTCCTTCATACGTATTTGATGATACCCGGAGTAAGCATCCAAAAAGCATAAAAGCTCAGAGCCAGCAGTGACATCTATTATTTGATCGATTCGCGGTAACGCAAACCTATCTTTTGTACACAATTTGTTCAAGCCGGTGTAATCTATACACATGCTAAGAACAATATTGTCTTACTAGGTTCGCAGACCAATCAGTATGTATAACTTCCCGGATAAAATCAGCTGCTAAAAGTCGGATAATTTCCTTGCCAATAGCATTCCGCCTTCTTCCGTCAAATCGACGGATACCTTGCTTGACGGGTTTTGATCCTGGTATCACCTTGAGTTGATGCTCAGCAAGGTCCCTGGGTACACCCGGCATGTCCGCAGGACACCAGGAAAAAAATATCCCAATTCTTACAGAGGAACTTGACGAGCGCGCTTTCCTATTTGTCGGTAATCCGGTTACCACTACGATGAACTTTGGCGGATGTTTGGGATCTAGGATAACCTGTTTGTGTTCTCGGATGCTTTGAAGCTATCTGCCGGCTTCCTGAAGGGAATATGCCCGAGAGGCAATAATAAAATGGTTATTATCTTATTCCTTGTTTATGGTGAATGTTTATTTCTCATGCTAGAATTGTATTAACCGGAAACGTTGATACATGTGTGCTTAATAAACAAACAATGGTTCCTAGTAAAGCCTCTCTTTTAACTAGCTCGTTGATTAATAGATGATCAAGGTTTCCTGATCATGAACATTGGATGTTATTAATAACGGGGTCATGTCATTAGAAGAATGATGTGATGAACATATACCCAAAGATAATATAGCAATGCGATCAAGTCATTTAGTTTACATTGTTATATCAAACATACGAAGTAACTTATTCCTTAGACCATGAGATCATGTCAATCACTGATACCGGAAGAGTGCTTTGATGGCATCAAACGTCACACCGTAACAAGGTGACTATAAAGGTGTCGTTAAGTATTCGGAAAGTATTAGTTGAGGATCATGGATCAAGAGTGGGATTTGTCCATCCAAATGACGGAGAGATATACTCTGGGCCCTCTCGGTGATATCACATCGAAACCGCTTGCAAGCATGTGATATGATCACAAGGATGTTATATCACGGGAACGAGAAAAGAGTACTTGTCGGTAACGAGATTGAACAAGGTATGGTTGATACCAATGATCGAATCTCGGACAAGTAAAATATCGCGAGACAAAGGGAATAGTTCACGGCGTTGTTGGTTCACACGATCACGAGAGTCATCGTTGAATATATAGGAGTCATCACGGATCTCCAGATCCCGCTGTTGATTATTGATCGGAGAGGAGTCTCGATCATGTCTATCTTATTCGCGAACCGTAGGGTGACACACTTAAGGTTCGATGACGCATTTGAGAGGATACGGAATATCGGAGAAAAGTTTGGACAGCACCGAACTTGTTTCGGGGAATATTGAAATAGTCACCGGAATTGTTTCGGGTAATTTTGAAATAGTTCAAGGGGATTCTTATCAAATGGTTGTTAATAGATTTAACAAACTCAAGGGGTTATATGTTAATGTTTGTTAATGGAATTAACAAATATTAAAATAAAGAAATAAAATTGTTTTATTTATTTATTAAAGAAAACCCTTGGGATTTTGGGTGGGAATTAATGGAAGAATGAGTGGGTTGAGTGGAGACTCCACTCACATGATGAGGGAGAGGTGGAGACACCCACAAATTCGTGGCTGCCATCCCCTCCTAAAAGGAGGGGTGGGAGGTCCCTCTCCACACACACACACTTGTGTCATTTCTTCCTCCCTCCTCCCGCTGCTCCACCACTTGTTCGTGCGCTTGGCGAAGCCCTGAGCAATGTTTTTCTCCACCACACCACGCCGTCGTGCTGCTGGAGTTCCGAGGGATCCTCTACTTCCGCGCCCCGCTGGAACGAGGGAACGGAGGTCGTCATCAACCGTACGTGTGACCGATCACGGATGCACCGCCGGATTGCGGTGCCCATCTTCTCGCTATCGGGATCGGTGTGAGTACGACTACGCCAACAACGAGATTTGATCTCGTACCACTTTGAGTCTTCGAGGGTATGTGTTCTCCTTAACCTCTTGTTGCCCGTTGCACTTCGTCTCCTAGATTAGATCTTGGCCTTTTGGGTGTCTCTCGCGTAGGAAATTTTTTGTTTTCTATGCTACGTTCCCCTTCAGTGGTATCAGAGCCGGATCTATGCGTAGATGTTTTGTACGGGTAGAACACATAGGTGTATGTGGGCGTTGATGATCATGTTATTACCTCCTTGATTATTTTATGATCTTAGTGGCATAGTGGGATGAAGCGGCCCGGACTAAACTTACATGTCCACGTACATGAGACTTGTTCCACAACTGACATGCAACTTGTATTGCATAAGTGGCTTGCGGGTGTCTGTTTCTCCTACTATAGTTAAGATCTAATCTATGAAGGGTTGTTAAAAATGTGTTTATCAACGTTGTGGTTGATGTTCGTAGGTATGAACGGTTCTATCCTCGAAAGCCCTAAGCCACGTAAAATATGCAAAAAATAAATTAGAAGCGTCTAACTAGTTTTTGCTGGGCATGTGATGTGATATGGTCAATATTACAAATTTGATTATGAGATGATCTATTTTGTAAATTATTGATATACCGGAAGGTATCCATATGATTGTCTTCTTATTGATGGACAATCAAGATTGGGGTGCCATGGTACTTGGTACCACGCCGGTGGAATGATTGAGATCATACCATAATGCACATGATGGAGATCAAGTGCAAGGAGGACCATATCATATCACGTTATCCTTACATGTGATGTATGTGATGTTAATCCTTTTATGCATCTTGTTTTGCTTAGATAGCGACGTTAGCATTATAAGATGATCCCTCTCACTTAATATCAAGATAATAATGTGTTCTTCCTTAAAGTATGCACCGTTAAGAAAGTTCGTCGTTTCGAGACACCACGTGATGATCGGGTGTGACAGACTCAACGTTCGCATACAACGGGTGTTTTCAAGCCTAGCATGTACAGACATGGCCTTGAAACACACGCAATACTACGGTTCTACTTGGCGAGCCTAGCATGTACAGACATGGCCTCGGAACACGTAACCGAAAGGTAAAGCATGAGTCATATGGATGATATGATGAACATGTCGATGTTCGCCTTTGAAACTACATCATCTCACGTGATGATCGGTTTTGGTGTAGTGAATTTGGTTCGTGTAATCACTAAAGACGACTAAGAGGGATGTTGTTTTTGAGTGGGAGTTCATGGTTTAATTTTTGAATTAACTTGAACTTATTTATCATGAACAACAAATCAAAGTGAATTTGCAAAAATTGTAGTATTCATTGGCATCCACATAACTACCTTACACTTAGATTGTTAATTGAGATATAACTGTTATGATCTGGTAAATACCATTTAAGATTGGTACCGTATTAGTGAAATTTAAAATTGAGTCCTATTGTAGATTTTTGGTATTTCCTACCTAGCTCCATATGGTTAATGATAATCTAGAGCAAATAATTCCTACTTTAGAATGGTTCCGTAATTATCTT
>JAPCYS010001987.1:0-40094 GCA_028641055.1 Alopecurus myosuroides
TTTTTTGTTTATAAATACTTCTCTAAATGTTGTGTACTGTAGAAAAAACATAGTCAATTTGGACTAATATGGTATTAGAACAAACTTATTTCCTCGTTTTGTAAGGAGAGATGTTCACTTTACTTTAAATATTTTGCCGCCAACAAGTGTACATTGTTTCGATGCAGAGACATGAGCCAAGTTCTCCTTTTTCAAAATTATAGTGGTGTCATTAAATTCATTTAGCCTTGCTTTAGATAATTTATCAATTTTTTGTGGTGTAACCATTAGCGATAACTTGTATTTTTTGTTAACAAAATCACGTATGGGAAATGTAATTTATTGGTTCTTCTCTTGAAATATTAAAAAAATAAGAATTAATTAATGATTAAGGATATCCTTTAAATAAAGACTTTGTCTATTTAAATTAAGGAACATACATTTTTTTCCACCAATTAGCACTACACACAAACACACATGTCCCGCCTCACCGACGGACCAACCACTCATGTCGCCTTATTCCACTAACGGGCAGGAATCTGTTAACAGGTTCCCCTTTCCTACAGGTTGAAATTTCAGGGGCTGCTAGTCTCATTTTTCTTGACTTTATTTGTGTTGGAAATGGAACCGATCCATCGGAAAGGATAAAAGGATATTGTTTTTCAGAAAAAGACTCTGAAATCAAACACAATGAATGAACATATTAGAGCTCCCTACAGTTGCAAAAAAATATTACTTCAAGTATTTTGGTCCTCAATTGAAAACATTAACACCACTTCTTGCTATGGACGTTCCTTAGTTCCGAGCAGACAACATCTTCTATGGCTAAGTACATGTAGTCATAAATAAAAGTTAGTCGCGCGTTGATTGTTGCACTCTATCATCTCCCAGCAACATCATACCGAATGAAATGGTCAATAGACCTTCATATATAATCCTGCGGAGTCCATTCACCCTGGAATTCACCATCTTGACTGCTATAATGCTGACAATTATAAGTTCCTATGACAAACTTCAAGATACTAAGTCTAACAAGAAAAATGTTTGAAGAACAAAGCATGCTAATCCCACATTAAACAAATAATGACTTTGTTTAAGTAAGCAACTAGAATACATAAATCGAATTACACATAGGAACATGAGATTTGCATGAGCACTTACCAAATAGCTACCACTCTAATTCCTAAAAACATAGCTAACACTCTCACAGAGTCACCATTGAATCTGTTTTTGGAAATAAAATGAGGAGAAACCGACACAATGATTTTATATTATTTGTTCTAAATGATTGAGACAAAAACAATGCACTCAATTCCTCTTCAAGAAAAATAGTTCATAGGAGAAATTTGTCTTATGGGGGCTAAATTATCTTTAAAAGGTAAAAAAAATATCTAGACAAGATGTATCAAGCAACAATGGTTGCAACAACATTAAGTTCTGACGAGACTCATAAAGAAGCCTAAAGAACTTAGACAAGACATCCCATATAGGAAAAGCGTGTTGTGGGTGAAAGCTTAAAATATTTAACACAGGAGGAATGGAAGATTTTGGTTGATGTAAACAAATAAAATGCACAGATGAGTTCAAATAATCAAATGATCTTGTAACTGATGGTATCTACAATAATTAACAAAATATGGGGGCACACAACAAAGAAAAACATTGTGCACACCCTGCTTATGTTGAACACTCTTTTGCGAGGAAAGAATAATTACATACTATTATCCATATGCTCGGATATGAGCATTCTTATGTACACATATTAGAATTAAAGTAATCCAGGTAGAGAAAAATACCTTGAGTAAAGACTGAACTGAAGAAGCATCATACTATCGCGTCACAGCTACTACCCCATCTACCTTGCTCCTTGACAAAAACATGTGCGGAAACCAAACAGAATCAAGTTCTCGAAGAATAATTAACTGAGGGAGTGAGATACTGACAAGATTACTAAGAGAGGCTGATAGCCGAGGGACTGGGTTACTCACAAAGTTACTAATAGAGACTGATATGACTAAATTGAGGGACTCATAACTCACGCAAAAAGACTAATAATAAACGGAATAGACACTGAATACAAGCTGACATGATTAAAGACTCATGAAGACTGAAGAAAAAACTAAAGGTAACTAAGATTGCAATAACTAAGAACAACAAAGAAAAAACTAAGGTAATGAGAAATAGATAGGCTAAAGACGGGATCCCCTAACCTAGAAATACTAAAAAAAACTTAAGGAAGATGGATGACAGAAGAACTTGCTGAGGGACTTGACAAGCAATTAAGTAATAAAGGTACCGAAAACTGAGGGAAGATGAACTACTCAAGGATAGAATGACTCAAATATTGAAACAAGAAACTGAATGCAGAGAGAAAAACGGATGAAGAAATAGACACCAAGTATTACTACATAATGAGTATTAGTGGATAGAAAATAAAATAATCACACTAATATAGAGAGTTGGTCCAGATTGAAGAAAGAAAAACTAACTAATCGACGAACTAAAGAGAAATTTAATACGGAATAAAAACTAAAGAACAAGAAGGAGAATGAAGAAAAGGTACAAGGACTCGAATAAAGAGATTGAAAAAAATGACAAGACCAAAAAAATAAAATGAAAAACTGAGACAAGGCAAAAGAAGAATGAAAAATAGAACAAATGAAGACCGAAGAGATTGTAATGACTCAACAAAGAGAAAATAAATAAAAACTTTTATACTCAATTTTGAATTAAAAATGATGAAATAATGACTTAGGAAGAGGGGCTGACAAAGTAAGAAAATGATGACATATGGCTGAAAACAATGAGAAAAAAAGAAACGAAATGAATCACAAGGAAAATAATTAATCTGATAGATCGACCGGCCTTTTATATTTTGCTAATCGATCTCATGCATCTTTTGCATGCAGAAATGATGTTGATCAGACATAGAGGATTAAGAAAATATATGATACTGGAAACATTGGCAGAGAAGGAGCAAGTCTTTGACTTTCCCTTGAAGAAAATTTATAGCTTGCATGTTTTATAGCAAAGCTACAATAAAAGGTCATTGGAAGCTTGAAGAAAATTACCACATCACTTGGTGCACTCCTTTGCTCACGTCGGATGGGCTGCAACCAGACTCATTGCATGAATGAGGATAAGCATCACGCCATGCTTTGGAAAAATATCACCTGCGAGTTCAACACACGACAAGGTGCATCAATGCTAATGAATTACTCATTGCTACAATCTGCAAAAGAAACTCATTTCGGACCAAACATAAGTTATATTCTACCGAACTAATATGAACGAAATGTGCACAAAAGTACACAAGGGGAGGGTTGATCCGTAATAAATTGCCAGTTATTGTGCATGTCCGTACATCTACCAGAAAGGGACAACAGGTCAAATTGCAAAGTGGCTAAACAAATTACTCATTGAATTGTATATAAACTGAAAAAAAAAGACATAATGATAACTCAGTCGACACACCAGCCTAAGAGTCACTCATCATCGGATTGAGAAACATGCAAAGCTCCCTCGCTGGACAAATCTGAATGACAAACAGGCCACCTAAAAATGTAAGAATTCCTCTGTTGTTGCAACTGACGCCCGTGATTTCTATGTTCCCTCCTCACGACGACTCGCGCAAACACCTCGAGAGCCATGAGGTCGACCAGAAAAACCACAAGAAATCAAGATGCCTAGCCGGCAGCGGCTAGCGCCGTTTGCGCCGTCCACTATAGCGCTCTCTTCATGAGCATCCCAGGGAATCTCTGCTGGTCTCTCCATCTTTTCTTCTAGAAATGGGGAAAATCCCCGGGCTCTGCATCCAGTGATGCACACAGCCTCTCCATCTATTATGCTCTCTTTCTCTCTCCCTGGAAGCTAGTCACTCACGGGCTCACCACTCTGAGAAAAGAAGCCGAAAAAAATAATAGAAAGACAAACTAGCGGGTCTGCATGAAAAACCCGGACCGACTCGGAAACAACGCGAAGAATAAACCACACACATGCAATCCGAACCGGAACTAAAGGTTGGCGGCGACCTGGGCGCCAGAACCGGTACTAATGTGGCCTTTAGTCCCGGTTTGTAACAGAACCGGGACTAAAGGTAAAATCCTATGTCTTTTCTACTAGTGATATTTGTATCAAATTGAAAAAAAATTAATAAAATGTAAAAGCATATTAAAATTAATTTTCCTGTACGGCAAAGTGCCGCAGGATTTTAACGGACGTATGTCTACGAGTTCTCGGAGGGGTAACACGTGATACTCTGAGTCTGCCAGAAGGTGGGATATGGGGAATCGACAGCAGTTCCAACGCTAGCCTTAGCTGCGGGACTCTTCATCGGGCATCACCGACATCGTCATCGACACTCGTTCTGCGTTTCGTGTCGGTAACGAATCATATATATCCTCGTCCGTACCCCGATAGTAGATCTTGTGTGATATGAATTCACATATTTTTTTCGGGTTTATTTATTGGCCATGGGCTAAGAACCCTTAGTCATGATTTCATATCACAACAGCCCTACAACTTGTACGTCTGTGAAATTTTCTTTTCATAATAGAATAATTCCATTGAATATTTATATAAGTACCAAACTAACACTGTAACATGGCCAAATCATGCGTCACACGGATTTAATTTATACAATGATATATTAACGGTAGTACATTTAGGGGAAATGATGGACCGTCCATTCGTCCTTTAGAGATTCTGCATATCCTTAAGAGCCGTGCCTAAGTATGGCGCAAAAGGAGCCGGAGACAACGTCGGGACATAGGCAAACGTGCTAATATGTAGCTGTTTGGATGGGAGTCGTCCTCTTATGGAAACATCATCCTCAATCATATCATGGCGGTGACGATGGTGAACCGGAAAGAAGCGGTAACTCTCATCGTGCTCCTCCTCTAGGTTGCCTATCTCGATCAACGTCTTTGAATACCAATGGTAGCGAATATCGAGAGTGGACACACTTCTCCCTTCAACCGGGTGAGCACGAAGAGCCCCGTCTTTCTGCCATCTCAGCAGCAGGTGTCCATGTTGTAGGGCGTGCGGCCCCGGGAGACAGCACACACCGCGAGGTGTCACATCGTACGTCTCGTGTGGCACGGTGTCAATATATTTGGACCAGCAGCCGTCCTCCGAGTTCAACTCGCCAAACCACCTCATTCCGATAGTGTGCTCCGGGCACAACAACGGCAAATACCGGCAGGTTATCTCGCTAGTGACGAGCCGGCAATGCTCCGACGTGATCATCTCCGTGGCTAGATCGAAGCGCACGTTCCTGGAAAACCCATCGTAGTACCCTTGGCTGTACCAGTACACGGCTCCGTCGTCGCATGCAATTGCCGGGTTTCCATAGAGCACGCCGTGCCGGCGTGCACCCCGTATGCGCACGGTCCTCCACTCCCTGTCAGCCCCGACCGTGAACACTTTCAGCTCTTGCGTGCTCCCCATCCTCGGACCAAGGAAGTACCCCTCATAGATGGCCTTCTCATCAAAAACACTGTAAACGATTTTGTATCGCCTCGCCTTGGAGTCGAAGCCAAAGCAGTAGGACGCGGTGCTGCACGTTTCAGCCTCGGCCGTCGGCGGCAGCGGCAGGACAATCGACTTGCCGGTGAATGGCTCCACGACCTTGATGATGCCGTGCACGGAGTCGCGGAAGCAGAGCAGGCTCTTGCACGTGCCGATCATCTCCGCGAACTGGTTGACGGTGAACTTGGCCGTGAGCTTCCATTGATCGTCGAAGAGGAAGCCGCCACCGTTGAGCGACTCGTGGGCACCGTCGTCGGCCTGGCTGCGTCCCTGATAAAACACGATGGTGTGCGTCGGTGCACGCGGCCGGTGGACCATGTGCGCGTCGATAAAGCTCTGGCCGGAGATGATGTCGCGCCACTTTTTGCAGACAGAGCGGAGGCGGCGGAGATCGTTGGCGGGGAGCCAGAGCAGGACATTGGCTAGGACGTCTGGCGGCAGGGCCGGGAGATTGGCAGTGTCGGCATCAACATAGGCATCGCCGGCCGTTTTCTGCTTCTTGAAACCCAGAGGGAGCATCGGACCAGCCTGAAGGGATGGAGTGCTTGCACTTGGACTTCTTGTGATTGTTGCGTGACGAGTCTGTTCTTTTTATGAAGTATACATGGCGTGACGAGTCTGATGGAGAGACAGACGGAGTTGTAATCAGAATTGGCGCTGGTATTTGCCGCTCTAAATTCAGACTGTTGTGCGGATATGGCTGAGTTGTGGATGTAATCAAGGGAGTTCCTTTTTACTAGCATCTACCCTTGGATCCT
Source organism: Alopecurus myosuroides (assembly GCA_028641055.1). Taxonomy (NCBI): domain Eukaryota; kingdom Viridiplantae; phylum Streptophyta; class Magnoliopsida; order Poales; family Poaceae; genus Alopecurus; species Alopecurus myosuroides. Next base: position 6,267 of record JAPCYS010001987.1, read on the forward strand.
AATACTCCGGCTGATTCCAATTACAACACCAACTCCAAACGGCATCCGCCTCTCATACAGGCTTGTCGCGGCCACGGATACATGCATATTCGCAACAAGTGTTACCATGCTTCGGTCGCCTGCTACTTTTCTTTTCTTTGGAGATCAGATGGGAAAAAAGATACGTACTCCTTTTGTTGACGACCTAGCTAACCCTAGCGGTCATCTAGTAGTGAGAAATTATCATAAAACCACCAATTTTGTGCCTAAATTCCCGAAAACCACCAGTTTTTGTTTTTTTGCAAAAAACCACCACATTTTGTTTTGATTTTCGCAATGTGCACTGATCACTCGTTAACAACAAATTGATACCCGAAACTAGCAGTGGTCCCCACATGTCAGTAAAAAACAAAAATAAAAAGCCTGTTCTCTTCTACCTCCCGATGCAGCATGCCCTCCACCACCGCTGCTCACGGCCGGGATCGTGAGGCACCTTCGTGCGCGTCTCCCGTCGCCAAAATAGCCGTCGTCCTTACGGAGCGCAGCGCCGCGGCGACCCTGTTGAAGCATGCCACCGAGAGGGCGAGGCGACCGTATCGTCGGCACGGTGCGGCACACCGACCTCGTGGGTGGCCGGTGGTGCGAGGAAGTGATCTCCCGTCGAGCGTAGCAACCAACAACGATTCACACATGGCGGGCCTCGCTGGGGCGCGGCCGCAGCAGGCGCCAGCACATGCTACGGCGACCTCCGGAAGTGGCGGCCGACGATGAGCAGGAGTAGCTCGCGGTGGAGGCGCTGCAAGGCGCGATGTATGCGGACCGCCCCTCCTCTTTCTTGGACCATTTTTTTATTTTTTGTTTGATATTAGTGTATTGAAAAGTCAATAATGCCACGTCGGCCTGCTGGATTGGTCCCAGCTGTCAGTTCCACTTTCAATTCGCTCTGAATTCGAGTTTAGTGCACATTTGCGAAAATCAAAATAAAATGTGGTGGTTTTTTGCTAAAAAAACGAAAACTGGGTGTTTTCCAGGATTTAGGCAGAAAAGTGGTGGTTTTAAGCTAATATCTCTCTGGTAGTCGATTTTGTGAGCAGTCGATCGATCAAGTCCAGTTTTAGGCCTCCCGCCGGAGCAATCCCAGCCACAAAACGTGACAAAGTGTTACTCCTACTTCTAAACTCATCACAACTCGTGTTCATGTAGAACTCGTCACAACTCAGATCCCAACACTAATTGGAACTCCATCCGGAAGACAACTCCTCTAGTCCTTTTCATAAGCTTACAGCAACATATCCTCCTGTCTAGCTAGTCAGCCCCGGGTTGGAGCCATTGCAAATTTGCAATGCCTCACCGCTGTTCCCTCCGGAACCAAGCAAAAGCAACGTTCCAGGATGCCACCGTGTGTCTCCCGCAAGACGTCCTCGCCAGCATCCTTCTCCGACTGCCGGGGAGCGACCTCCACCGCTTCCGCCGCGTATGCAAGGAGTGGTGTGAGGTCATATCGGACCCTTCTTTCGTCGACCAGCACATGTTGCACGGGCCACAGGGCCTGACCCACACCATTGTCTTCTTTCCCGGAAAGAGCCCAGCCTACAGAGCCAAGTTTCCTAGCAGTTTGCGAGATTGGGATGCCAAACAGGCAGACAATGGGTCAGGGTACCTCCTGGATGAGCACTGGCGAGTCACCGCCAGGTTCACGGTCAGCGAGTCGGAGGACATGGTGGGCGCATGCAACGGCCTGCTCTGCCTCCTCGACGTCCTCCGAGACGCTATCAACATCGTGGAGCCCTACACCGGCGAGTCCATCACCCTGCCGCTGCCACCGGAAACCGAGAACTGGCACGAACACAGCGCCTACTGCTTCGGCTTCGACACCGGTTCAAGGAGGTACAAGATCTTCCATCTAAGCCTCGACATCCAAAATTGGGCAGACTCCTCAAAGCAATATCTGTATGTGTACACGATCGGCGGAAGCAAGAACTGGAGGAGGGTGCATATCCCCACGGGCACAGCCAAAGAAAATATATACTACAGCGACCCGGTGTTTGCCGATGGGTCATTGTACTGGTCCTACGATGCAGACGGTGAGTTTGCGAAGCTTGCAAGATTCAATCTGGCGACGGAAGAAATTACATCTATGTCCATCGTTGACTTCCTTCCAGTGGATGGTCTTTGTACGGAATTAGAACCAACAACCGACTCGGATGCACGGATTGGCGTGATAACTGTCGGAAGGTTAGGGAAGCAGGACGTGTTTTTCATGGGAGAGGGCGGCCGTTGGACGCGAAATAACCTCAGCGACGTGACACTGCCTCAAGGACGGCATCCCGCGTGGCCGTATGCCCTGCAACGGGGGCACCTCCTGTTGAAGGACTTACGGGACGGTGGCCTCTATGCTCACCTGGTTCCGGTTGTAAGGAACAATGATTTGGGATCGGGAAAGCTGCTGCTGAAAACAGGTAAGGAGAAGAAGAAAAAGGAGACCAAGAGAACAAATAGGCAAGGAGAAAAAGAACCAATAGGCAAGGAGAAGAACAATACGCGAGGATTGTTCGTCCCGGCCCGGTCAAACCAGGTGCCAGAGATGATAGGGCGAGCCCCGCAAGAATGGACCATTTTAAGAACCTTTTGCTATGCCCCGCCACTCTCGCCTGCTCTCTTGGCACACCGCTGTGGGTTTCCGTGTGGGTCGCCACAACCTCTCGCGAAAAAACAGAAGTGCAAGTAGATCGTGAGATGTACACACTCAGTCTACAAAATTTACAGTAGAAAAAACATGATATGTGTACTACTTGCTCCAAGCTTTTCTTTAATTTTAGCAACCTATATATATCTCCTCCTAGTTGTTGCATCAACGATCGAATCCAGCTTCTCTTGCAGTGTCACAGCATGTAATTCCCAGAACAAAGAATAATATATCTGTCACCATCCATTGTGAGTAATTGTTCCTTACTCATTTGATGTATCAAGCCACCGAAGCTTCGAAGAAGGCTGATGGATCAACATGTCCGGCCGGATCATTTTTCACCACATGTCATATTCTTCGGTTTAATAATGTAAACGGTGAAAGAAAAGTCATGTGTCCAGTTGATTAGGAAAAAATCGGACGCCGATATTTACCTATCAAGGAACTTGTTTGTCCTATCTCACACAATATTTGAACTACACAACGCCGATGTTGCAGTCCTTCTCAAATGAGCAACGGTTTCGAATGACATGTGATGCCAAGCTATGTCGACCGTCAAACAGTTGGTTTTCATTTCATCTTCTATTAACGAATCAAAAAGTTATATTGTGTAAAGACAGTTTATAATAATCTAAATTTATATTTGCATATCCGAAAAAGAAGTTTTTACAAATTTCAAGCCCGGCCGTAAACATTTTTTAGAATCCTATGAACAGTCCTTGAGCCCGTTTTCATAGTTTTTTGAAAGCGTGAACATTTTTTGAATGTTTTGGGAATATTTTTCTTGAATTGCATAACAAATTAAACGCATAAAAACTTGTCCTTTTGAAGCCATGAGTAAAAACAAAACATCAAATTATTTTATATATATATGAACATTTCTTCACATCAGGAATATATTTTTTAAAATTTCACGTACCTTGAAAAATATTGAATGAAAAAACAAGATATATTAGATAATAAAAAACAAGTAAACAATAAAAATGAGAAAACAAAATAGAAAACGCGTTTTTCATTCGATTCCGACCTGGTTAATTGGTTTAGGGAAGAATGCACCTATAGATGACGTCGTACTTGCTACTTTTTCTTCTTCTTTGGAAATGAGAAAAAGATGGAAGCAAACATAGTTTCCTTTTGCTGATGTACTAGGGTAATAGTAGTACTCCATCTGTATCAAAATATCAGAATGTTCTAGCTTTTCCTACACAAAATGTATCTAGACATGTTTTAGTTTCAGATACATATATGAATCTACACACTAACACATGTGTAAATACATTTTGTATAAAAAATGCTAAAACATCTTATATTTTGATACATAGTGAGTACTTGCTAATTCTAGGGCTGGCTCATTTCCGCAGTTAATTGACGAGATCCCAGAATTAGAAACGACCGGTGTCCGCTCCCAGGGGCGGCTCGGGAAACCCTAGCCGCCACCCCCGCCGCACCCACCTCCCCTCCACCCTCTCCACCGTCACTGGAGGATGCGGCCGGGCTAAGCCCGCACTATGGATGGCGGCGGCGGGGCAAGCCCTCGCGCAACGGCAGTTTCTCCCAAGATTCAAGGCGGATCGAGCGGCCTCGCCGGAAACGGTGCCCGCTACTCCGGCAGTGCAGCGCCTCTGGCGGCGCAATGGCGTGGCTTCTCCTCTTGGCGGGGCTCACAAAGACGCTCCCGGTGGGACGGTAAGGCCGTGGCGGCGGCGCCCATCGCTACTCTCGGCGACAGCTTCGGTTGGTCCCGCTAGTCCATGTCAAGGCAGATGCTGCAGATCCTGTGCCCTGGGCCGACGGGGCTTGATCGTGCCCGCCGAGTTGGGCGCTTGGTGGCGGTGATGGTCGGGCGGGCTGGTCTGTCTGTGGATATTGAAGCGGCAGCGCCGGCAAAGGCCGGGCCAATTTTGGTCGACGACGGCGGCGCCTGTGAGCATCGTTACCTTGTGGAATGCGTCGTTGCGGGTCTACCGTCTTCACATCCTAGTCGTCCGAGGGAAACCCTAGATACGGGTTTCTAGATCGTACAATGTTGGCCTTGCACCATTCTTCTTGAGGGCTTTGATTAGAGTATGATAGAACCAGCGGGTGTCCTGAGGTTTGTGTTTGTGGTCTGCAATGGAGGAGCGGTGTTGAATCTATAGCCTCACGACAGCGAGTCTCAGCGGCGTGGCGCAGCGCGGTCTGGATGATGGAAGCTTGATGGTGGATGCGTGCAGGGCGGAGGCGTCGTGTGGCGTCGTGGCGACGTTGACTGCTGGCCTGGCAAAGTCGCTGCACTGATAACCCGTGAAGATGGTTCGGTGGAAGACCGCGCAGCGGAGCATCGACGTGCGTGTCTACGCCCGTATGGGCTCTTGCGTAAAGCCTCCGGTTTAGATGATGTGCGTTGGTGTGTTAGCTCAGGGTATCAGCTCGGATATTGACTACCTCTTCATCAAGTGTAGGTTTGTATGTGTGACGAATTTGTTGTCAAGCAGGTGGCTTCCGGTTGATCTTTGTAACCCTCTGTAAGGCGGTGTGGTTTCGCTTTTTATTAATAAAAATCCGGCTGTGTGGACGTCCCATGAGATTGCTTCCACGGGCGCGCCTTCGCGAGACGTCCTCGCCACCATCCTGCTCCGACTCCCGGCGAGCGACCTTGGCCGTCTCTACCGCGTTTGCAAGGAGTGACGTGATGTCATCTCTGATCCAATCTTCCTAGAAGCGCACCAGGTCCATAAAGTCCACATATCAGGTACAATGGTAGGCGACTGGACAGGCGATTCAGTGGGCGACTCCACTGACGCCCTGGTTACGCCGACGATTGCTACTCCGGCGACCGGCGGCCATAAAACTGACTTCGCTCAACCCCCGACGTTCTTTAAGATAAGAAGGAACGGAAAATATATGCTAATCACAGCTAATCCACACCTACAAACTCGCGGCAAAGTGCATAAAGTACCGAGGCAACTTAGCTCAGGTGCACTATTCAATCAATAGTGGATATTTTCTCCACACACACAAAAAAAAGACAATAGCGGATACACTACTAAACAACTGCGATGTCCCGGCGGAGCGGTCCCATCCAGAAAGAGGCGACCAACGCTGATGGCCACGCTGCTGCCACCGCATGTCCGTACCTCCCGCAAGACGTTCTCGCCAACATCCTGGTGCGCCTCCCGGCAAGCGACCTTCGCCGCTTCCGCCGGGTCTGTAAGGAGTGGCGCGAGACCATCTCTAACCCGGCCTTTATCGACGAGCACAGTGTCCATGGTCCACAGACTCTGACCCACACCATCGTTTTCTTTCCTGGCCAAATCGGCAGCAACAAATACTCGGATAATGGCAGCGGCTTCCTCTTTGATGAAGAGTGGCGACTCGCCGCCACGTTCTCTGCCGCCAGGTTTAATGAGATGATAGGCCAATGCAATGGCCTGCTCTGTTTTCTCGATGGATGCAGCCGCCGACGCGCCATCTACGTCGTCGAGCCCTTCACCGGTGAGTCACTAACCCTACCGTTCCCCCCAAAGACGAGCAGGTGGGACGATCATTCCGCCTACTGCTTTGCCTTCGACCCAAGTTCGAGAAGATACAAGATTTTCCACCAGGGAAGACAATGTAACACCTGGGGTGTTCCCCCTTGGTAGAATTGGTCGCTTTCTTTTTCTTTTTTTGCATCACATGCATTGCATCCTGTCTCAAAAACCACTCCAAAATTCAAACCACTTTAAACTTTCAAAACATGTCTGAAATTCCCAATTAAAAGTTGCAACCTAAACAACTCAACTTGTTTTCAAATAGTTTGAAGTTGCTTTATTTAAATTGCTTGTTAATAAAAACTCTCTTTAATCAACACCCTAAATGGTAATTTCAAATTCAAATAAATCAATCATAATGGGCATGATCCAATTGTGGTTTAAACATTAAATTCTTGCAAATAATTAAGTTCAATAAGATTTCATAATTGTTTGGGTTTATTGAATAAATTGTTTAAAAATCAATCTTTATGAAATACAATGGAAATGCAAATAGCAATTTACAACTCAAATTAATATTTCAAATTTTTGGACTTAATGTGCACAATTGCTTTTACTCACTGTTTTGCAAATTAATAAAATCTATTTATAAAATGCAAAACCCCAAAAAAATCTCTTTCTCTCTCTCTCTCTTTCATCACTTACAAAAAAAAGAAGAGGGAAGAAAAATAAAAAGAAAACCCTTTTGGGCTGGGGGAGGCAGGCCAGCCCACAAGGGGCAGCCCACCTACCATCCCTATCCAGCCCGATCCACCCTCTCCTTCTGTCGTCTTTCTCCTCACCTGCCCCCTTCCTCTCGTTCTGAAAAAGGCAGTCAACAGAGCACATGGGCAGCTCCTTTTCCCCTCCACCACGGCCACACTTCCCCCTCCATAAAGCCCCCCTCCACTCCTGGAACCCTAGGCTAACCCTACTCCTCCCTCTCCATCCATCGCCGCCGCCGTAAACTCTCTCCACCAAGTTCTGTTCCTTGTCCTGCACAAACAGACCCCACCATCGACGTGCTCGACGGCGCCGGCCTCCCTCGGTCCTCCTCGACCTGATCGCCTACTCCAGCACCACAATGGTGAGTTTCCGGTTCCGTTTTCCCCCTTACCATGCTCGTTTCCCCTCTTCGTACCTCTCGCTAGCCATGTCTGTGTCACCATGGCTGGGCAGTACGAGCTCGTGTATCATCTTCCTTCGGTGCCTTGTGCACACGCCCAGCCCGCACTGCACCGATTCCCACCCGCACGCACGCAGCAACGTACGACGACCACCTGCACGTTTGTCTCGAGGTCGCTCACGAGTTTTCCCCAGCGCTGCGACAGGTTCATCGTCGACGTCTGTTTCTGAACGGGAAAAAGAATGCATCTGCTGGTGTTGCAAGTTCAGTAACGATGCCATGCTTGTTATGGTTCCAGATCGGGGTTATACCAAGACCAGCTAGCTAATACGGTGGTTCTACATCCGATCTGTACCCTAGAAGATCCATGGCTCAAGTCCCCTCCGACGCGAAATCCCTTTTATTTCTGTTTCTGTTCATTACTGAAGATGAAAGCCTGCAGCTTGTTCCGTCTAAAATTCAGTTAACGAGCTTAGGCCCCTCAAAAGGACGCAATTTGCTTACCTACGCAACGCAGCACAGTAGCGCAGTGGCTCTGCTCCCTCTCGCCCGTGCAGTAGGTCGCGGGGTCGAACCCCTGGAGAGGCAAAATCTAACTTAGGGTCATGGGCTGGTAAGATTCTTTCGTACGGGGACAGATTGGTTCTTATTATTTCTGTCCTAACCAGCCTACCCATGTTCTTATTATCTTTCTTTCCAATACCTGTTGGGGTTAGGAAGCGATTAGATTTCTTCCGTAGTAGGTTCTTTTGGCAGAGTGATTCGCCTAAAAGAAAATATCGACTATCCTAGTGGAATGTTGTTTGTAGACCTAAGGACCAAGGTGGTTTAGGAATTGAGGTGCTTGAAATCAAGAACAAAAGTTTACTGCCAAATGGTTATTTAAATTATTGAATGAAAATGGGGTTTGGCAAGAACTACTTTGTAACAAATATTTGTTTGACAAATCTTTGTCTCAAGTGGAGGTAAAACCCACGGACTATCCTTTTTGGAAGGGGCTTATGTCCGTTAAAAAAGATTTCTTCCAAACATTAAGATAGGTAATGGACTATCAACTCGTTTTTGGGAAGATACTTTGTTAGGGAATGCTCCGTTGGCTACTCAATACCCTGGGCTCTATAACATTGTGAGGAGTAAGAACGTGTTGGTATCAGATGTGTTATCACATACTCCTCTAGATATTCACTTTCGTAGAAACTTGGTTGGAGAGAGGTAGGTTGCATGGCTGCGTTTGGTGCGTAGTCTGATGGAAATTCATCTAAATATTGATAATGATAACTTTGTTTGGGGTCTTTCCGTTTCTGGCCATTTTTCGGTTAAATCCATGTATCTGGATTATATGCATGGTAATACTCCTTTTCTGCATAAATACCTGTGGAAATTGAAGGTTCCACTAAAAATAAAAGTGTTCATGTGGTTTTTGCACCGCAAAGTGATTCTAACTAAGGATAATCTAATTAAGAGAAGCTGGGTTGGGTCAAAAAAAATGTATGTTTGATGATAGTGATGAATCAGTGGATCACTTATTTATACATTGCAGTTTTGTTAAACATATTTGGAGGTTGCTTCACTTTACGTTTAGCATAGCTCAACCAGTTAGTATTGATCGTATGTTTGGTAATTGGCTACAGGGTATTGATAAAAAATCTAAACCTCGAATTCAAATTGGAACTTGTGCTTTTGTATGGGCGCTTTGGAATTGTAGGAACGACATGATTTTTAACAAATCTAGAGGTGCTCACTTTTTGCAGGTTACTCACCAGGCCATATACTGGATTCATATGTGGTCCTTCCTTCTTCCGCTGGAGCAGCGGGATCTTATGAATTCTGGATGCACTCGCTTGATGGCGGTCATTTAGGCTATCTACAGCCAGGATGGCTAGCTGCACACTAGAAGGATTCAATGAGTTTTTTCATGATTTTGATACAATTCGTGTGGTTGATACTGGTATCCATTCTGGATATTGCGTGATTTGTAAGACACTGGATTGTACTTTTCATCCTTTTCAATATAAAAGCATCAGTTGTGTGCATCCTCGCGATGCAGAGGCTGGGACTATGCTCCCATTTCAAAAAAAAAAAAAAGGACCATGAACCGTGCGTACCAACCCACACCATCGTGTTCGTCTCCTCCTCCAAGCAGCTCGCAAGTCGAGGGTTCCTCTTCGAGGAGCGATGGCGACCCACGGCCATGTTTGCCGCCGGCAAGTTAGAAGGCATGGCAGGCACGTGTAACGACCTGGTCTCCTTCCTTGACGTCGGACCCGCAACTGGTACTTCTTTGGATACTCAAAAATAATTAATGTGTTAGAAAGTGGACTGGAAGGTGGAAATCTCCTTCACTCAATAAAAAGACTTCGGTTTGTGCATGCTTCTCGCTGCCTCACGTCAGGCATAGTCTCTTCTACGGATTATGATAATCCTGAGTGTTAGTCATAGTAATCTGTGGTTTAATAAATTGTGTCCTTTGCTTCAAGAATCTCTGCTAGCAATGCTTATATTTGTGAACCAACATTCTTGCATATTAGCAGAAATATATCTGCTAACATTCTCGCTGCCTCCCATTCTTGCTTTTTTTTAGTCATAGTAACTCTTTTGGCTTTGGAAATAAAAGTTGAGCTGTGTGGCTGTTGCCTTACAGTTGGTAAAAAAAAAAGTCTGTCTTCAAGGTTGCACTCGCTATAAGTCACTCTTCAGTTTTGGTTTCAATCTGCCTGGAGCACTCGTCAAGAATTTTCCTAGAGCACTAGTGGCGGTTACAGGTACACTACGGGAAACAGCACAGACGCCGAGGGCCGCCAGAGACGCCGACGGCCAAATGTCGGCCCCCTCGGCGTAGGGGGGTCGACAGGATTGGCTCGCGGCGTGCCCCTCGGCGTCTGTACGCCCCTCGGCGTATGCAATCTACCCCGAGGGCCACCGTTGGCGTAGCGGCCCCCCTCGGCGTACGTGACGCTCCGTTACGGCGTCCGCGCGCGGCCGTTACGTGCTGGCCTACGCCGAGGGGGTGCCGTCGGCGTTTATTTCTTTTTTTTTTCCTCCCCACGCGTTACGTGCTGTGTATACACGCGTTGCGTGCTTTTTTAAAAAAACTTCAATAGTATGATTGTGTTGCGTTGCGTGCTTTTTTTTCCTCCCCACGCGTTACGTGCCGTCGGCTTAGGTAGTTTTTCTTTTTTCTTTTGCTCGATCGCGATATTCTTGCAAGTCATTGCTCTGATATTCTGTTCAGGAACCACTTTTATCATGAATTTTTTTACTGCAAGTTAATATGATTGTGTCATCGACTCATTATCAACATACTCATCGCAACAACAACAAATTAAATAGTAGTGAAGATAGAGTAATATGGACGAAAACCGGAGGGGGGCTACGGAGCGTCCGGAACCTTTCACAAGCTATAGGGTGCCATACCATGTTATTATATGTGTGTTGTGGTCTTTGGATGGCAAAGATTGCACTCCGGGGTGTGACCCGCTTCACCGACGTCCGTTTCTCCCTCGTGAGTTTACATGCGCTTATAGGGTTAAACTCCCTTATCGGACGAAACGTCGGGAATCTTCCGAAGAGTTGGGTTCTACCAACTTGTTTTATGTTCCTATGGGCTACCCTAACACAAACAAGCAGCTGGTTCCACAATGCTACCCCCTTTCGACGCCGTTACCGCGTGTATCCGTATAAGTCCGGTATTTCTCCTGCGGGTCTAGGTTTTCACCGGAGGGGGGTACGGAGCGTCCGGAACCTTTCACAAGCTAGAGGGTGCCATACCATGTTATGTGTGTTGTGGTCTTTGGATGGCAAAGATTGCACTCCGGGTGTGACCCGCTTCACCGACGTCCGTTTCTCCCTCGTGAGTTTACATGCGCTTATAGGGTTAAACTCCCTTATCGGACGAAACGTCGGGAATCTTCCGAAGAGTTGGGTTCTACCAACTTGTTTTATGTTCCTATGGGCTACCCTAACAAAAACAAGCAGCTGGTTCCACAATGCTACCCCCTTTCGACGCCGTTACCGCGTGTATCCGTATAAGTCCGGTATTCTCCTGCGGGTCTAGGTTTTCACCGGAGGGGGGCTACGGAGCGTCCGGAACCTTTCACAAGCTAGAGGGTGCCATACCATGTTATATATGTGTTGTGGTCTTTGGATGGCAAAGATTGCACTCCGGGGTGTGACCCGCTTCACCGACGTCCGTTTCTCCCTCGTGAGTTTACATGCGCTTATAGGGTGAAACTCTCTTATCGGACGAAACGTCGGGAATCTTCCGAAGAGTTGGGTTCTACCAACTTGTTTTGTTCCTATGGGCTACCCTAACACAAACAAGCAGCTGGTTCCACAATGCTACCCCCTTTCGACGCCGTTACCGCGTGTATCCGTATAAGTCCGGTATTTCTCCTGCGGGTCTAGGTTTTCACCGGAGGGGGGCTACGGAGCGTCCGGGTCCCCACACAAGCTAGAGGGTGGCATAACATGTTAGTATAGGTGTGTTGTGGTCTTTGGATGGCAAAGATTGCACTCCGGGTGTGACCCGCTTCACCGACGTCCGTTTCTCCCTCGTGAGTTTACATGCGCTTATAGGGTGAAAGTCCCTTATCGGACGAAACGTCGGGAATCTTCCGAAGAGTTGGGTCTACCAACTTGTTTTATGTTCCTATGGGATACCCTAACACAACCAAGCAGCTGGTTCCACAATGCTACCCCCTTTCGACGCTGTTACCGCGTGTATCCGTATAAGTCTGGTATTTCTCCTGCGGGTCTAGGTTTTCACCGGAGGGGGGCTACGGAGCGTCCGGGTCCCCACACAAGCTAGAGGGTGGCATAACATGTTAGTATAGGTGTGTTGTGGTCTTTGGATGGCAAAGATTGCACTCCGGGGTGTGACCCGCTTCACCGGCGTCCGTTTCTCCCTCGTGAGTTTACATGCGCTTATAGGGAAAGTCCCTTATCGGACGAAACGTCGGGAATCCGAAGAGTTGGGTTCTACCAACTTGTTTTATGTTCCTATGGGATACCCTAACACAACCAAGCAGCTGGTTCCACAATGCTACCCCCTTTCGACGCCGTTACCGCGTGTATCCGTATAAGTCCGGTATTTCTCCAGCGGGTCTAGGTTTTCACAGGAGAGAGGCTACGGAGCGTCCGGGTCCCCACACAAGCTAGAGGGTGGCATAACATGTTAGTATAGGTGTGTTGTGGTCTTTGGATGGCAAAGATTGCACTCCGGGGTGTGACCCGCTTCACCGACGTCCGTTTCTCCCTCGTGAGTTTACATGCGCTTATAGGGTGAAAGTCCCTTATCGGACGAAACGTCGGGAATCTTCCGAAGAGTTGGGTTCTACCAACTTGTTTTATGTTCCTATGGGATACCCTAACACAACCAAGCAGCTGGTTCCACAATGCTACCCCCTTTCGACGCTGTTACCGCGTGTATCCGTATAAGTCTGGTATTTCTCCTGCGGGTCTAGGTTTTCACCGGAGGGGGGCTACGGAGCGTCCGGGTCCCCACACAAGCTAGAGGGTGGCATAACATGTTAGTATAGGTGTGTTGTGGTCTTTGGATGGCAAAGATTGCACTCCGGGGTGTGACCCGCTTCACCGGCGTCCGTTTCTCCCTCGTGAGTTTACATGCGCTTATAGGGTGAAAGTCCCTTATCGGACGAAACGTCGGGAATCTTCCGAAGAGTTGGGTTCTACCAACTTGTTTTATGTTCCTATGGGATACCCTAACACAACCAAGCAGCTGGTTCCACAATGCTACCCCCTTTCGACGCCGTTACCGCGTGTATCCGTATAAGTCCGGTATTTCTCCAGCGGGTCTAGGTTTTCACAGGAGGGCTACGGAGCGTCCGGGTCCCCACACAAGCTAGAGGGTGGCATAAAATGTTAGTATAGGTGTTTGTGGTCTTTGGATGGCAAATATTGCACTCCGGGGTGTGACCCGCTTCACCGGCGTCCGTTTCTCCCTCGTGAGTTTACATGCGCTTATAGGGTGAAAGTCCCTTATCGGACGAAACGTCGGGAATCTTCCGAAGAGTTGGGTTCTACCAACTTGTTTTATGTTCCTATGGGATACCCTAACACAACCAAGCAGCTGGTTCCACAATGCTACCCCCTTTCGACGCTGTTACCGCGTGTATCCGTATAAGTCTGGTATTTCTCCTGCGGGTCTAGGTTTTCACCGGAGGGGGGCTACGGAGCGTCCGGGTCCCCACACAAGCTAGAGGGTGGCATAACATGTTAGTATAGGTGTGTTGTGGTCTTTGTATGACAAAGATTGCACTCCGGGGTGTGACCCGCTTCACCGGCGTCCGTTTCTCCCTCGTGAGTTTACATGCGCTTATAGGGTGAAAGTCCCTTATCGGACGAAACGTCGGGAATCTTCCGAAGAGTTGGGTTCTACCAACTTGTTTTATGTTCCTATGGGATACCCTAACACAACCAAGCAGCTGGTTCCACAATGCTACCCCCTTTCGACGCCGTTACCGCGTGTATCCGTATAAGTCCGGTATTTCTCCCGCGGGTCTAGGTTTTCACAGGAGAGGGGCTACGGAGCGTCCGGGTCCCCACACAAGCTAGAGGGTGGCATAACATGTTAGTATAGGTGTGTTGTGGTCTTTGGATGGCAAAGATTGCACTCCGGGGTGTGACCCGCTTCACCGGCGTCCGTTTCTCCCTCGTGAGTTTACATGCGCTTATAGGGTGAAACTCCCTTATCGGACGAAACGTCGGGAATCTTCCGAAGAGTTGGGTTCTACCAACTTGTTTTATGTTCCTATGGGCTACCATAACACAAACAAGCAGCTGGTTCCACAATGCTACCCCCTTTCGACGCCGTTACCGCGTGTATCCGTATAAGTCCGGTATTTCTCCTGCGGGTCTAGGTTTTCACCGGAGGGGGCTACGGAGCGTCCGGAACCTTTCACAAGCTAGAGGGTGCCATAACATGTTATTATGTGTGTTGTGGTCTTTGGATGGCAAAGATTGCACTCCGGGGTGTGACCCGCTTCACCGGCGTCCGTTTCTCCCTCGTGAGTTTACATGCGCTTATACGGTGAAAGTCCCTTATCGGACGAAACGTCGGGAATCTTCCGAAGAGTTGGGTTCTACCAACTTGTTTTATGTTCCTATGGGATAACCAACACAACAAGCAGCTGGTTCCACAATGCTACCCCCTTTCGACGCCGTTACCGCGTGTATCCGTATAAGTCCGGTATTTCTCCTGCGGGTCTAGGTTTTCACCGGAGGGGGGCTACGGAGCGTCCGGAACCTTTCACAAGCTATAGGGTGCCATAACATGTTAGTATAGGTGTGTTGTGGTCTTTGGATGGCAAAGATTGCACTCCGGGGTGTGACCCGCTTCACCGGCGTCCGTTTCTCCCTCGTGAGTTTACATGCGCTTATAGGGTGAAACTCCCTTATCGGACGAAACGTCGGGAATATTCCGAAGAGTTGGGTTCTACCAACTTGTTTTATGTTCCTATGGGATACCCTAACACAACCAAGCAGCTGGTTCCACAATGCTACCCCCTTTCGACGCCGTTACCGCGTGTATCCGTATAAGTCCGGTATTTCTCCAGCGGGTCTAGGTTTTCACAGGAGGAGGCTACAGCGTCCGGGTCCCCACACAAGCTAGAGGGTGGCATAACATGTTAGTATAGGTGTGTTGTGGTCTTTGGATGGCAAAGATTGCACTCCGGGGTGTGACCCGCTTCACCGACGTCCGTTTCTCCCTCGTGAGTTTACATGCGCTTATAGGGTGAAAGTCCCTTATCGGACGAAACGTCGGGAATCTTCCGAAGAGTTGGGTTCTACCAACTTGTTTTATGTTCCTATGGGATACCCTAACACAACCAAGCAGCTGGTTCCACAATGCTACCCCCTTTCGACGTTGTTACCGCGTGTATCCGTATAAGTCTGGTATTTCTCCTGCGGGTCTAGGTTTTCACCGGAGGGGGGCTACGGAGCGTCCGGGTCCCCACACAAGCTAGAGGGTGGCATAACATGTTAGTATAGGTGTGTTGTGGTCTTTGGATGGCAAAGATTGCACTCCGGGGTGTGACCCGCTTCACCGGCGTCCGTTTCTCCCTCGTGAGTTTACATGCGCTTATAGGGTGAAAGTCCCTTATCGGACGAAACGTCGGGAATCTTCCGAAGAGTTGGGTTCTACCAACTTGTTTTATGTTCCTATGGGATACCCTAACACAACCAAGCAGCTGGTTCCACAATGCTACCCCCTTTCGACGCCGTTACCGCGTGTATCCGTATAAGTCCGGTATTTCTCCAGCGGGTCTAGGTTTTCACAGGAGGGCTACGGAGCGTCCGGGTCCCCACACAAGCTAGAGGGTGGCATAAAATGTTAGTATAGTGTGTTGTGGTCTTTGGATGGCAAAGATTGCACTCCGGGGTGTGACCCGCTTCACCGGCGTCCGTTTCTCCCTCGTGAGTTTACATGCGCTTATAGGGTGAAAGTCCCTTATCGGACGAAACGTCGGGAATCTTCCGAAGAGTTGGGTTCTACCAACTTGTTTTATGTTCCTATGGGATACCCTAACACAACCAAGCAGCTGGTTCCACAATGCTACCCCCTTTCGACGCTGTTACCGCGTGTATCCGTATAAGTCTGGTATTTCTCCTGCGGGTCTAGGTTTTCACCGGAGGGGGGCTACGGAGCGTCCGGGTCCCCACACAAGCTAGAGGGTGGCATAACATGTTAGTATAGGTGTGTTGTGGTCTTTGGATGACAAAGATTGCACTCCGGGGTGTGACCCGCTTCACCGGCGTCCGTTTCTCCCTCGTGAGTTTACATGCGCTTATAGGGTTAAACTCCCTTATCGGACGAAACGTCGGGAATCTTCCGAAGAGTTGGGTTCTACCAACTTGTTTTATGTTCCTATGGGCTACCCTAACACAAACAAGCAGCTGGTTCCACAATGCTACCCCCTTTCGACGCCGTTACCGCGTGTATCCGTATAAGTCCGGTATTTCTCCTGCGGGTCTAGGTTTTCACCGGAGGGGGGCTACGGAGCGTCCGGAACCTTTCACAAGCTAGAGGGTGCCATAACATGTTTATATGTGTGTTGTGGTCTTTGGATGGCAAAGATTGCACTCCGGGGTGTGACCCGCTTCACCGGCGTCCGTTTCTCCCTCGTGAGTTTACATGCGCTTATAGGGTGAAACTCCCTTATCGGACGAAACGTCGGGAATCTTCCGAAGAGTTGGGTTCTACCAACTTGTTTTATGTTCCTATGGGCTACCATAACACAAACAAGCAGCTGGTTCCACAATGCTACCCCCTTTCGACGCCGTTACCGCGTGTATCCGTATAAGTCCGGTATTTCTCCTGCGGGTCTAGGTTTTCACCGGAGGGGGCTACGGAGCGTCCGGAACCCACAAGCTAGAGGGTGCCATAACATGTTATTATATGTGTTGTGGTCTTTGGATGGCAAAGATTGCACTCCGGGGTGTGACCCGCTTCACCGGCGTCCGTTTCTCCCTCGTGAGTTTACATGCGCTTATAGGGTGAAAGTCCCTTATCGGACGAAACGTCGGGAATCTTCCGAAGAGTTGGGTTCTACCAACTTGTTTTATGTTCCTATGGGATACCCTAACACAACCAAGCAGCTGGTTCCACAATGCTACCCCCTTTCGACGCCGTTACCGCGTGTATCCGTATAAGTCCGGTATTTCTCCTGCGGGTCTAGGTTTTCACCGGAGGGGGGCTACGGAGCGTCCGGGTCCTTTCACAAGCTATAGGGTGCCATAACATGTTATAGTGTGTTGTGGTCTTTGGATGGCAAAGATTGCACTCCGGGGTGTGACCCGCTTCACCGGCGTCCGTTTCTCCCTCGTGAGTTTACATGCGCTTATAGGGTGAAACTCCCTTATCGGACGAAACGTCGGGAATCTTCCGAAGAGTTGGGTTCTACCAACTTGTTTTATGTTCCTATGGGATACCCTAACACAACCAAGCAGCTGGTTCCACAATGCTACCCCCTTTCGACGCCGTTACCGCGTGTATCCGTATAAGTCCGGTATTTCTCCTGCGGGTCTAGGTTTTCACCGGAGGGGGGCTACGGAGCGTCCGGAACCTTTCACAAGCTAGAGGGTGCCATAACATGTTATATATGTGTGTTGTGGTCTTTGGATGGCAAAGATTGCACTCCGGGGTGTGACCCGCTTCACCGGCGTCCGTTTCTCCCTCGTGAGTTTACATGCGCTTATAGGGTGAAACTCCCTTATCGGACGAAACGTCGGGAATCTTCCGAAGAGTTGGGTTCTACCAACTTGTTTTATGTTCCTATGGGCTACCCTAACACAAAAGCAGCTGGTTACACAATGCTACCCCCTTTCGACGCCGTTACCGCGTGTATCCGTATAAGTCCGGTATTTCTCCTGCGGGTCTAGGTTTTCACCGGAGGGGGGCTACGGAGCGTCCGGAACCTTTCACAAGCTAGAGGGTGCCATACAATGTTATTATATGTGTGTTGTGGTCTTTGGATGGCAAAGATTGCACTCCGGGGTGTGACCCGCTTCACCGGCGTCCGTTTCTCCCTCGTGAGTTTACATGCGCTTATAGGGTGAAACTCCCTTATCGGACGAAACGTCGGGAATCTTCCGAAGAGTTGGGTTCTACCAACTTGTTTTATGTTCCTATGGGCTACCCTAACACAACCAAGCATCTGGTTCTACAATGCAACACCATTTTCGACGCTGTTACCGCGTGTATCCGTATAAGTCTGGTATTTCTCCTGCGGGTCTAGGTTTTCACCGGAGGGGGGCTACGGAGCGTCCGGAACCTTTCACAAGCTAGAGGGCCATAACATGTTAGTATAGGTGTGTTGTGGTCTTTGGATGGCAAAGATTGCACTCCGGGGTGTGACCCGCTTCACCGGCGTCCGTTTCTCCCTCGTGAGTTTACATGCGCTTATAGGGTGAAACTCCCTTATCGGACGAAACGTCGGGAATCTTCCGAAGAGTTGGGTTCTACCAACTTGTTTTATGTTCCTATGGGCTACCCTAACACAACCAAGCAGCTGGTTCCACAATGCTACCCCCTTTCGACGCTGTTACCGCGTGTATCCGTATAAGTCTGGTATTTCTCCTGCGGGTCTAGGTTTTCACCGGAGGGGGGCTACGGAGCGTCCGGGTCCCCACACAAGCTAGAGGGTGGCATAACATGTTAGTATAGGTGTGTTGTGGTCTTTGGATGGCAAAGATTGCACTCCGGGGTGTGACCCGCTTCACCGGCGTCCGTTTCTCCCTCGTGAGTTTACATGCGCTTATAGGGTGAAAGTCCCTTATCGGACGAAACGTCGGGAATCTTCCGAAGAGTTGGGTTCTACCAACTTGTTTTATGTTCCTATGGGCTACCCTAACACAACAAGCAGCTGGTTCACAATGCTACCCCCTTTCGACGCCGTTACCGCGTGTATCCGTATAAGTCCGGTATTTCTCCTGCGGGTCTAGGTTTTCACCGGAGGGGGGCTACGGAGCGTCCGGAACCTTTCACAAGCTAGAGGGTGCCATACCATGTTATATATGTGTGTTGTGGTCTTTGGATGGCAAAGATTGCACTCCGGGGTGTGACCCGCTTCACCGGCGTCCGTTTCTCCCTCGTGAGTTTACATGCGCTTATAGGGTGAAACTCCCTTATCGGACGAAACGTCGGGAATCTTCCGAAGAGTTGGGTTCTACCAACTTGTTTTATGTTCCTATGGGAACCCTAACACAACCAAGCATCTGGTTCCACAATGCTACCCCCTTTCGACGCTGTTACCGCGTGTATCCGTATAAGTCTGGTATTTCTCCTGCGGGTCTAGGTTTTCACCGGAGGGGGCTACGGAGCGTCCGGAACCTTTCACAAGCTAGAGGGTGCCATAACATGTTATAGGTGTGTTGTGGTCTTTGGATGGCAAAGATTGCACTCCGGGTGTGACCCGCTTCACCGGCGTCCGTTTCTCCCTCGTGAGTTTACATGCGCTTATAGGGTGAAACTCCCTTATCGGACGAAACGTCGGGAATCTTCCGAAGAGTTGGGTTCTACCAACTTGTTTTATTTCCTATGGGATACCCTAACACAACCAAGCAGCTGGTTCCACAATGCTACCCCCTTTCGACGCTGTTACCGCGTGTATCCGTATAAGTCTGGTATTTCTCCAGCGGGTCTAGGTTTTCACCGGAGGGGGGCTACGGAGCGTCCGGCCCTTTCACAAGCTAGAGGGTGGCATAACATGTTAGTATAGGTGTGTTGTGGTCTTTGGATGGCAAAGATTGCACTCCGGGGTGTGACCCGCTTCACCGGCCCGTTTCTCCCTCGTGAGTTTACATGCGCTTATAGGGTGAAAGTCCCTTATCGGACGAAACGTCGGGAATCTTCCGAAGAGTTGGGTTCTACCAACTTGTTTTATGTTCCTATGGGATACCCTAACACAACCAAGCAGCTGGTTCCACAATGCTACCCCCTTTCGACGCCGTTACCGTATCCGTATAAGTCCGGTATTTCTCCAGCGGGTCTAGGTTTTCACAGGAGAGGGGCTACGGAGCGTCCGGGTCCCCACACAAGAGGGTGGCATAACATGTTAGTATAGGTGTGTTGTGGTCTTTGGATGGCAAAGATTGCACTCCGGGGTGTGACCCGCTTCACCGGCGTCCGTTTCTCCCTCGTGAGTTTACATGCGCTTATAGGGTGAAACTCCCTTATCGGACGAAACGTCGAATCTTCCGAAGAGTTGGGTTCTACCAACTTGTTTTATGTTCCTATGGGACCATAACACAAACAAGCAGCTGGTTCCACAATGCTACCCCCTTTCGACGCCGTTACTGCGTGTATCCGTATAAGTCCGGTATTTCTCCACGGGTCTAGGTTTTCACCGGAGGGGGGCTACGGAGCGTCCGGAACCTCACAAGCTAGAGGGTGCCATACCATGTTATTAGTGTGTTGTGGTCTTTGGATGGCAAAGATTGCACTCCGGGGTGTGACCCGCTTCACCGGCGTCTGTTTCTCCCTCGTGAGTTTACATGCGCTTATAGGGTGAAAGTCCCTTATCGGACGAAACGTCGGGAATCTTCCGAAGAGTTGGGTTCTACCAACTTGTTTTATGTTCCTATGGGATACCCTAACACAACCAAGCAGCTGGTTCCACAATGCTACCCCCTTTCGACGCCGTTACCGCGTGTATCCGTATAAGTCCGGTATTTCTCCTGCGGGTCTAGGTTTTCACCGGAGGGGGGCTACGGAGCGTCCGGAACACAAGCTAGAGGGTGCCATAACATGTTATATAGTGTGTTGTGGTCTTTGGATGGCAAATATTGCACTCCGGGGTGTGACCCGCTTCACCGGCGTCCGTTTCTCCCTCGTGAGTTTACATGCGCTTATAGGGTGAAACTCCCTTATCGGACGAAACGTCGGGAATCTTCCGAAGAGTTGGGTTACCAACTTGTTTTATGTTCCTATGGGCTACCCTAACACAACCAAGCATCTGGTTCCACAATGCTACCCCCTTTCGACGCTGTTACCGCGTGTATCCGTATAAGTCCGGTATTTCTCCTGCGGGTCTAGGTTTTCACCGGAGGGGGGCTACGGAGCGTCCGGAACCTTTCACAAGCTAGAGGGTGCCATAACATGTTAGTATAGGTGTGTTGTGGTCTTTGGATGGCAAAGATTGCACTCCGGGTGTGACCCGCTTCACCGGCGTCCGTTTCTCTCCCTCGTGAGTTTACATGCGCTTATAGGGTGAAACTCCCTTATCGGACGAAACGTCGGGAATCTTCCGAAGAGTTGGGTTCTACCAACTTGTTTTATGTTCCTATGGGCTACCCTAACACAACCAAGCAGCTGGTTCCACAATGCTACCCCCTTTCGACGTTACCGCGTGTATCCGTATAAGTCTGGTATTTCTCCTGCGGGTCTAGGTTTTCACCGGAGGGGGGCTACGGTGTCCGGGTCCCCACACAAGCTAGAGGGTGGAATAACATGTTAGTATAGGTGTGTTGTGGTCTTTGGATGGCAAAGATTGCACTCCGGGTGTGACCCGCTTCACCGGCGTCCGTTTCTCCCTCGTGAGTTTACATGCGCTTATAGGGTGAAAGTCCCTTATCGGACGAAACGTCGGGAATCTTCCGAAGAGTTGGGTTCTACCAACTTGTTTTATGTTCCTATGGGATACCCTAACACAAAAGCATCTGGTTCCACAATGCTACCCCCTTTCGACGCCGTTACCGCGTGTATCCGTATAAGTCCGGTATTTCTCCTGCGGGTCTAGGTTTTCACCGGAGGGGGCTACGGAGCGTCCGGAACCCACAAGCTAGAGGGTGCCATAAAATGTTATATAGTGTGTTGTGGTCTTTGGATGGCAAAGATTGCACTCCGGGGTGTGACCCGCTTCACCGGCGTCCGTTTCTCCCTCGTGAGTTTACATGCGCTTATAGGGTGAAACTCCCTTATCGGACGAAACGTCGGGAATCTTCCGAAGAGTTGGGTTCTACCAACTTGTTTTATTTCCTATGGGATACCCTAACACAACCAAGCAGCTGGTTCCACAATGCTACCCCTTTCGACGCCGTTACCGCGTGTATCCGTATAAGTCCGGTATTTCTCCTGCGGGTCTAGGTTTTCACCGGAGGGGGGCTCGGGCCCACACAAGCTAGAGGGTGCATAACATGTTAGTATAGGTGTGTTGTGGTCTTTGGATGGCAAAGATTGCACTCCGGGGTGTGACCCGCTTCACCGGCGTCCGTTTCTCCCTCGTGAGTTTACATGCGCTTATAGGGTGAAACCCCTTATCGGACGAAACGTCGGGAATCTTCCGAAGAGTTGGGTTCTACCAACTTGTTTTATGTTCCTATGGTACCCTAACACAACCAAGCAGCTGGTTCCACAATGCTACCCCCTTTCGACGCCGTTACCGCGTGTATCCGTATAAGTCCGGTATTTCTCCAGCGGGTCTAGGTTTTCACCGGAGGGGGCTACGGAGCGTCCGGGTCCCCACACAAGCTAGAGGGTGGCATAACATGTTAGTATAGGTGTGTTGGTCTTTGGATGGCAAAGATTGCACTCCGGGGTGTGACCCGCTTCACCGGCGTCCGTTTCTCCCCTCGTGAGTTTACATGCGCTTATAGGGTGAAAGTCCCTTATCGGACGAAACGTCGGGAATCTTCCGAAGAGTTGGGTTCTACCAACTTGTTTTATGTTCCTATGGGCTACCCTAACACAACCAAGCAGCTGGTTCCACATGCTACCCCCTTTCGACGCCGTTACCGCGTGTATCCGTATAAGTCCGGTATTTCTCCCGGGTCTAGGTTTTCACCGGAGGGGGGCTACGGAGCGTCCGGCCCACAAGCTAGAGGGTGCCATACATGTTATGTGTGTTGTGGTCTTTGGATGGCAAAGATTGCACTCCGGGGTGTGACCCGCTTCACCGGCGTCCGTTTCTCCCTCGTGAGTTTACATGCGCTTATAGGGTGAAACTCCCTTATCGGACGAAACGTCGGGAATCTTCCGAAGAGTTGGGTTCTACCAACTTGTTTTATGTTCCTATGGTACCCTAACACAACCAAGCAGCTGGTTCCACAATGCTACCCCCTTTCGACGCCGTTACCGCGTGTATCCGTATAAGTCCGGTATTTCTCCAGCGGGTCTAGGTTTTCACCGGAGGGGGGCTACGGAGCGTCCGGACCCACAAGCTAGGGTGCCATAACATGTTAGTATAGGTGTGTTGTGGTCTTTGGATGGCAAAGATTGCACTCCGGGGTGTGACCCGCTTCACCGGCGTCCGTTTCTCCCTCGTGAGTTTACATGCGCTTATAGGGTGAAACTCCCTTATCGGACGAAACGTCGGGAATCTTCCGAAGAGTTGGGTTCTACCAACTTGTTTTATGTTCCTATGGGATACCCTAACACAACCAAGCAGCTGGTTCCACAATGCTACCCCCTTTCGACGCCGTTACCGCGTGTATCCGTATAAGTCCGGTATTTCTCCAGCGGGTCTAGGTTTTCACCGGAGGGGGGCTACGGAGCGTCCGGAACCCACAAAGCTAGAGGGTGGCATAACATGTTAGTATAGGTGTGTTGTGGTCTTTGGATGGCAAAGATTGCACTCCGGGGTGTGACCCGCTTCACCGGCGTCCGTTTCTCCCTCGTGAGTTTACATGCGCTTATAGGGTGAAAGTCCCTTATCGGACGAAACGTCGGGAATCTTCCGAAGAGTTGGGTTCTACCAACTTGTTTTATGTTCCTATGGGATACCCTAACACAACCAAGCAGCTGGTTCCACAATGCTACCCCCTTTCGACGCCGTTACCGCGTGTATCCGTATAAGTCCGGTATTTCTCCAGCGGGTCTAGGTTTTCACCGGAGGGGCTACGGAGCGTCCGGGTCCCCACACAAGCTAGAGGGTGGCATAACATGTTAGTATAGGTGTGTTGTGGTCTTTGGATGGCAAAGATTGCACTCCGGGGTGTGACCCGCTTCACCGGCGTCCGTTTCTCCCTCGTGAGTTTACATGCGCTTATAGGGTGAAACTCCCTTATCGGACGAAACGTCGGAATCTTCCGAAGAGTTGGGTTCTACCAACTTGTTTTATGTTCCTATGGGCTACCCTAACACAAACCAAGCAGCTGGTTCCACAATGCTACCCCTTTCGACGCCGTTACGCGTGTATCCGTATAAGTCCGGTATTTCTCCAGCGGGTCTAGGTTTTCACCGGAGGGGGCTACGGAGCGTCCGGGTCCCCACACAGCTAGAGGGTGCATAACATGTATAGTGTGTTGTGGTCTTTGGATGGCAAAGATTGCACTCCGGGGTGTGACCCGCTTCACCGGCGTCCGTTTCTCCCTCGTGAGTTTACATGCGCTTATAGGGTGAAAGTCCCTTATCGGACGAAACGTCGGGAATCTTCCGAAGAGTTGGGTTCTACCAACTTTTTTATGTTCCTATGGGATACCCTAACACAACCAAGCAGCTGGTTCCACAATGCTACCCCCTTTCGACGCCGTTACCGCGTGTATCCGTATAAGTCCGGTATTTCTCCGCGGGTCTAGGTTTTCACCGGAGGGGGGCTACGAGCGTCCGGAACCCACAAGCTAGAGGGTGCATAACATGTTAGTATATGTGTTGTGTGGTCTTTGGATGGCAAATATTGCACTCCGGGGTGTGACCCGCTTCACCGGCGTCCGTTTCTCCCTCGTGAGTTTACATGCGCTTATAGGGTGAAACCCCTTATCGGACGAAACGTCGGGAATCTTCCGAAGAGTTGGGTTCTACCAACTTGTTTTATGTTCCTATGGGATACCCTAACACAACCAAGCAGCTGGTTCCACAATGCTACCCCCTTTCGACGCCGTTACCGCGTGTATCCGTATAAGTCCGGTATTTCTCCAGCGGGTCTAGGTTTTCACCGGAGGGGGCTACGGAGCGTCCGCCCCAAGCTAGAGGGTGCATAACATGTTAGTATAGGTGTGTTGTGGTCTTTGGATGGCAAAGATTGCACTCCGGGGTGTGACCCGCTTCACCGGCGTCCGTTTCTCCCTCGTGAGTTTACATGCGCTTATAGGGTGAAAGTCCCTTATCGGACGAAACGTCGGGAATCTTCCGAAGAGTTGGGTTCTACCAACTTGTTTTATGTTCCTATGGGATACCCTAACACAACCAAGCAGCTGGTTCCACAATGCTACCCCCTTTCGACGCCGTTACCGCGTGTATCCGTATAAGTCCGGTATTTCTCCGCGGGTCTAGGTTTTCACCGGAGGGGGGCTACGGAGCGTCCGGGTCCCCACACAAGCTAGAGGGTGGCATAACATGTTAGTATAGGTGTGTTGTGTCTTTGGATGGCAAAGATTGCACTCCGGGGTGTGACCCGCTTCACCGGCGTCCGTTTCTCCCTCGTGAGTTTACATGCGCTTATAGGGTGAAAGTCCCTTATCGGACGAAACGTCGGGAATCTTCCGAAGAGTTGGGTTCTACCAACTTGTTTTATGTTCCTATGGACCCTAACACAACCAAGCAGCTGGTTCCACAATGCTACCCCCTTTCGACGCCGTTACCGCGTGTATCCGTATAAGTCCGGTATTTCTCCAGCGGGTCTAGGTTTTCACCGGAGGGGGGCTACGGAGCGTCCGGCCCACACTAGAGGGTGCATACCATGTTATATGTGTTGTGGTCTTTGGATGGCAAAGATTGCACTCCGGGGTGTGACCCGCTTCACCGGCGTCCGTTTCTCCCTCGTGAGTTTACATGCGCTTATAGGGTGAAACTCCCTTATCGGACGAAACGTCGGGAATCTTCCGAAGAGTTGGGTTCTACCAACTTGTTTTATGTTCCTATGGGATACCCTAACACAACCAAGCAGCTGGTTCCACAATGCTACCCCCTTTCGACGCGTTACCGCGTGTATCCGTATAAGTCCGGTATTTCTCGCGGGTCTAGGTTTTCACCGGAGGGGGGCTACGGAGCGTCCGGGTCCCACACAGCTAGAGGGTGGCATAACATGTTATATAGGTGTGTTGTGGTCTTTGGATGGCAAAGATTGCACTCCGGGGTGTGACCCGCTTCACCGGCGTCCGTTTCTCCCTCGTGAGTTTACATGCGCTTATAGGGTGAAAGTCCCTTATCGGACGAAACGTCGGGAATCTTCCGAAGAGTTGGGTTCTACCAACTTGTTTTATGTTCCTATGGGATACCCTAACACAACCAAGCAGCTGGTTCCACAATGCTACCCCCTTTCGACGCCGTTACCGCGTGTATCCGTATAAGTCCGGTATTTCTCCAGCGGGTCTAGGTTTTCACCGGAGGGGGCTACGGAGCGTCCGGGTCCCCACAAGCTAGAGGGTGGCATAACATGTTATAGGTGTGTTGTGGTCTTTGGATGGCAAATATTGCACTCCGGGGTGACCCGCTTCACCGGCGTCCGTTTCTCCCTCGTGAGTTTACATGCGCTTATAGGGTGAAAGTCCCTTATCGGACGAAACGTCGGGAATCTTCCGAAGAGTTGGGTTCTACCAACTTGTTTTATGTTCCTATGGGATACCCTAACACAACCAAGCAGCTGGTTCCACAATGCTACCCCCTTTCGACGCCGTTACCGCGTGTATCCGTATAAGTCCGGTATTTCTCCAGCGGGTCTAGGTTTTCACCGGAGGGGGCTACGGAGCGTCCGGGTCCCCACACAAGCTAGAGGGTGGCATAACATGTTAGTATAGGTGTTTGTGGTCTTTGGATGGCAAAGATTGCACTCCGGGGTGTGACCCGCTTCACCGGCGTCCGTTTCTCCCTCGTGAGTTTACATGCGCTTATAGGGTGAAAGTCCCTTATCGGACGAAACGTCGGGAATCTTCCGAAGAGTTGGGTTCTACCAACTTGTTTTATGTTCCTATGGGATACCCTAACACAACCAAGCAGCTGGTTCCACAATGCTACCCCCTTTCGACGCCGTTACCGCGTGTATCCGTATAAGTCCGGTATTTCTCCAGCGGGTCTAGGTTTTCACCGGAGGGGGCTACGGAGCGTCCGGGTCCCCACAGCTAGAGGGTGCATAACATGTTAGTATAGTGTGTTGTGGTCTTTGGATGGCAAAGATTGCACTCCGGGGTGTGACCCGCTTCACCGGCGTCCGTTTCTCCCTCGTGAGTTTACATGCGCTTATAGGGTGAAAGTCCCTTATCGACGAAACGTCGGGAATCTTCCGAAGAGTTGGGTTCTACCAACTTGTTTTATGTTCCTATGGGATACCCTAACACAACCAAGCATGGTTCCACAATGCTACCCCCTTTCGACGCCGTTACCGCGTGTATCCGTATAAGTCCGGTATTTCTCCAGCGGGTCTAGGTTTTCACCGGAGGGGGGCTACGGAGCGTCCGGCCCACACAAGCTAGAGGGTGCATAACATGTTAGTATAGTGTGTTGTGGTCTTTGGATGGCAAAGATTGCACTCCGGGGTGTGACCCGCTTCACCGGCGTCCGTTTCTCCCTCGTGAGTTTACATGCGCTTATAGGGTGAAAGTCCCTTATCGGACGAAACGTCGGGAATCTTCCGAAGAGTTGGGTTCTACCAACTTGTTTTATGTTCCTATGGGATACCCTAACACAACCAAGCAGCTGGTTCCACAATGCTACCCCCTTTCGACGCCGTTACCGCGTGTATCCGTATAAGTCCGGTATTTCTCCAGCGGGTCTAGGTTTTCACCGGAGGGGGGCTACGGAGCGTCCGGGTCCCCACACAAGCTAGAGGGTGCATAACATGTTAGTATAGTGTGTTGTGGTCTTTGGATGGCAAAGATTGCACTCCGGGGTGTGACCCGCTTCACCGGCGTCCGTTTCTCCCTCGTGAGTTTACATGCGCTTATAGGGTGAAAGTCCCTTATCGGACGAAACGTCGGGAATCTTCCGAAGAGTTGGGTTACCAACTTGTTTTATGTTCCTATGGGATACCCTAACACAACCAAGCAGCTGGTTCCACAATGCTACCCCCTTTCGACGCCGTTACCGCGTGTATCCGTATAAGTCCGGTATTTCTCCAGCGGGTCTAGGTTTTCACCGGAGGGGGGCTACGGAGCGTCCGGGTCCCCACAAAGCTAGAGGGTGGCATAACATGTTAGTATAGGTGTGTTGTGGTCTTTGGATGGCAAATATTGCACTCCGGGGTGTGACCCGCTTCACCGGCGTCCGTTTCTCCCTCGTGAGTTTACATGCGCTTATAGGTGAAAGTCCCTTATCGGACGAAACGTCGGGAATCTTCCGAAGAGTTGGGTTCTACCAACTTGTTTTATGTTCCTATGGGATACCCTAACACAACCAAGCAGCTGGTTCCACAATGCTACCCCCTTTCGACGCCGTTACCGCGTGTATCCGTATAAGTCCGGTATTTCTCCAGCGGTCTAGGTTTTCACCGGAGGGGGGCTACGGAGCGTCCGGGTCCCCACACAAGCTAGAGGGTGGCATAACATGTTAGTATAGGTGTGTTGTGGTCTTTGGATGGCAAAGATTGCACTCCGGGGTGTGACCCGCTTCACCGGCGTCCGTTTCTCCCTCGTGAGTTTACATGCGCTTATAGGGTGAAAGTCCCTTATCGGACGAAACGTCGGGAATCTTCCGAAGAGTTGGGTTCTACCAACTTGTTTTATGTTCCTATGGGATACCCTAACACAAAAGCAGCTGGTTCCACAATGCTACCCCCTTTCGACGCCGTTACCGCGTGTATCCGTATAAGTCCGGTATTTCTCCAGCGGGTCTAGGTTTTCACCGGAGGGGGGCTACGGAGCGTCCGGGTCCCCACACAAGCTAGAGGGTGGCATAACATGTTAGTATAGGTGTTGTGGTCTTTGGATGGCAAAGATTGCACTCCGGGGTGTGACCCGCTTCACCGGCGTCCGTTTCTCCCTCGTGAGTTTACATGCGCTTATAGGGTGAAAGTCCCTTATCGGACGAAACGTCGGGAATCTTCCGAAGAGTTGGGTTCTACCAACTTGTTTTATGTTCCTATGGGATACCCTAACACAACCAAGCATGGTTCCACAATGCTACCCCCTTTCGACGCCGTTACCGCGTGTATCCGTATAAGTCCGGTATTTCTCCAGCGGTCTAGGTTTTCACCGGAGGGGGCTACGGAGCGTCCCCCACACAAGCTAGAGGGTGGCATAACATGTTAGTATAGGTGTGTTGTGGTCTTTGGATGGCAAATTGCACTCCGGGGTGTGACCCGCTTCACCGGTCCGTTTCTCCCTCGTGAGTTTACATGCGCTTATAGGGTGAAAGTCCCTTATCGGACGAAACGTCGGAATCTTCCGAAGAGTTGGGTTCTACCAACTTGTTTTATGTTCCTATGGGATACCCTAACACAACCAAGCAGCTGGTTCCACAATGCTACCCCCTTTCGACGCCGTTACCGCGTGTATCCGTATAAGTCCGGTATTTCTCCAGCGGGTCTAGGTTTTCACCGGAGGGGGCTACGGAGCGTCCGGGTCCCCACACAGCTAGAGGGTGGCATAACATGTTAGTATAGGTGTGTTGTGGTCTTTGGATGGCAAAGATTGCACTCCGGGGTGTGACCCGCACCGGCGTCCGTTTCTCCCTCGTGAGTTTACATGCGCTTATAGGGTGAAAGTCCCTTATCGGACGAAACGTCGGGAATCTTCCGAAGAGTTGGGTTCTACCAACTTGTTTTATGTTCCTATGGGATACCCTAACACAACCAAGCAGCTGGTTCCACAATGCTACCCCCTTTCGACGCCGTTACCCGTGTATCCGTATAAGTCCGGTATTTCTCCAGCGGGTCTAGGTTTTCACCGGAGGGGGGCTACGGAGCGTCCGGGTCCCACACAAGCTAGAGGGTGGCATAACATGTTAGTATAGGTGTGTTGTGGTCTTTGGATGGCAAAGATTGCACTCCGGGGTGACCCGCTTCACCGGCGTCCGTTTCTCCCTCGTGAGTTTACATGCGCTTATAGGGTGAAAGTCCCTTATCGGACGAAACGTCGGGAATCTTCCGAAGAGTTGGGTTCTACCAACTTGTTTTATGTTCCTATGGGATACCCTAACACAACCAAGCAGCTGGTTCCACAATGCTACCCCCTTTCGACGCCGTTACCGCGTGTATCCGTATAAGTCCGGTATTTCTCCAGCGGGTCTAGGTTTTCACCGGAGGGGGCTACGGAGCGTCCGGGTCCCCACACAAGCTAGAGGGTGGCATAACATGTTAGTATAGGTGTGTTGTGGTCTTTGGATGGCAAAGATTGCACTCCGGGGTGTGACCCGCTTCACCGGCGTCCGTTTCTCCCTCGTGAGTTTACATGCGCTTATAGGGTGAAAGTCCCTTATCGGACGAAACGTCGGGAATCTTCCGAAGAGTTGGGTTCTACCAACTTGTTTTATGTTCCTATGGGATACCCTAACACAACCAAGCAGCTGGTTCCACAATGCTACCCCCTTTCGACGCCGTTACCGCGTGTATCCGTATAAGTCCGGTATTTCTCCAGCGGTCTAGGTTTTCACCGGAGGGGGCTACGGAGCGTCCGGTATTCCTATGGAGTCCGGCGCATCTTCCGAGAGTATAAGTTGGAGGTATATTCCCAAAGTTTGACAAACTCTAGATGTTTTGGAGAGGCCCGCGGAGATGTCAATTTGGGAGATCCAAGCGTCGTTGAGGATCGCATTCCGAACGCTCAAGTCTTGCGTTTAGATAGGGCGAAGGTTGTGGTCCCCCGGTCGGTATGATTCCAACAATATTCTACTAACACGTTCTCTTGTAGGACTAGACTTGATTAGAAGTAGACTGCAAGTTGCCTGTCGCGACAGGGTGATAGTACGGCAGACTGGTTTTCGTCCATATTACTCTATCTTCACGACTTTTTGTTGTTGTTGCGATGAGTATGTTGATAACGACTGGACACAATAATATTAACTTGCAGTAAAAATATTTATGAGAAAATTGGTTCCTGAACAGAATATTAGAGAGCATTGACTTGCAAGAATATCGCTTCGAGTAAAAAAAAGAAAAAACTACCTAAGCCGACGGCTTGCCGTCGGCGTAGGATAGAAATTTTTTTATAACACGCACGCGTGCAACGCGCAGGGGAAAAAAAACTGACAAACTATGCCGACGGCTTGCCGTCGGCGTATGTGTTGAATTTTTTTTTTTTAAACACGCACGCGTGTATACAGAGGATCGACTTAACGCGCGGAGAAAAAAAAGAAAATAACGAAACCTTAACGCTACCCCCCGCGCGTCTTCCTCCCAGCTTCACCCCCGCGCGCCGCCGCCGCCGCCGTCCGGCGCCTCCCCGTCCACCGCCGCCGCCGTCCGTCCCCTCCCCGTCCGCCGTCGCCTCCCCGTACGCTGCCGCCGCCTCCCCCCAGCCCCTCTCGCGCCGCCCCGTCCCCGTCCCCGCGCGTCCCCGTCCCCCGCGCCACCCCGGCCGCCGCGTCCCCGTCCCCGCGCCTCCCGGCCGCCAATCGGAGGAGGAGAGCAAGTGGCAGCGAAGGCTACCGTCGATCGGAGGAGGAGAGCAAGGGGCAGCGAAGCCTACCGTCGATTCGATTTGCTTTGCTTTCCCCTCCCTCTAATTGTATCGGTTCGATCCTTCCTCCCTTTTCTGGTTAATTCTGTCACCGATCCGTCTAGTATAGCTATTGCTTATAATGTTCTTAGCGCAAAAGAACTTGCCTGTTGCTCATAGGAATGTTCTTAGTGCAACGAAACTGCCCTTTGCTTATAGGGATGTGAGCTAGTATATGATCATCAATTGGAGTCTTTGCCGACATATTTTACTGCACACAACCGTAATAGCACTGCATCACTAATTTATTCACATTTTGCGTTGTACATGTAGACTGGAAACTCTGAAGAGGCATCTACCAGTAGCATTTACCAGAGGATTGGACGAACTTCAAAAAATCGCTACGCGATTCGAAGAGGCGGTCTACACCTCAGCACCCAGCCAGGTAATTTGCCTATCTTCGCTAACCTCTCAGCAGAGCAAAACGTTTGGTTATGGCGAGTCAAACAGGCCGTTTATTGGCTCATACAAATTAGGGCAAAAAACTGCCTCCAGATGTTGTACAAGTTTTTCCACGCCATATTTAAGTACCCTTTAGCAGTTTCCCTTTTATTGGCGAGCCTTGGATGTGCCAACGCCCACACTCGAGCCATTTGGAGCACATCACAAATTATATTAGCATTTTCTAAACACTGTCCCCATGCTTCAGCCAACAAATGCAGATTGTCTCCATTTGCACTACCACCTATGGTTATCTTAATAGTTAAATACAGAATATCAAACACCGGAAGAGCTAAGACACCTGATTGTGTACTGTTAAACCACTGAAACCAAGAATTCAGCCGTACATAAGCCCTTTCAAGGAAAGCCGATATCTTTTCAGCTTCCTCACCCGAAAACTGGTGTGCATGTATGCCACTGGCCAAGTCTGAGATGGAAAATAAACACACATTAACAAAATTTTCATGCTTGGCCAATGCAAAAAATCTCTCAACACAAAATTTTGTACACATGCACCAAAACCAAAATAGGTGCAAATTGCAAATGTAAAAACAGAAAATCTAGGAAAGAATTTAGATATCTCAATTCTAAAAACTTGTGAGAACGAGATGTCATAAAAATGAAGAGCAAGGAGGAACCAATGTCATAAAACAGATGTCAAAAAAACTGAGCAAGGGGCGCCGTCCAAATTAACAAAGCACCCGAGCTACGAGCCTACGGATTTGTTCTGCATATTATGTGCTATTAGATTTGGCATATATCTGCATATTATAGATATCTGTTTTTCTAATTCGCATATTTGTGCTACAGGATATGGGGTAGGAGCCGCCAGGACACGCCATCGATCTTTGACCCGCCGCCGTTGTTCGACTACGTCCTCTACCGCCGCGGTGTGAGCTAGAACACTGTCTTCTCCCTCGCATTTTTTTTTGTCGCGTCACCTAGGTGTCATTTCCCGTCCGCAAGCGTTACGAAGATAAAATATGCAATAGTGGTAGGCATATTTTGAACCGTAACGCTGCGGCATTCACGGGACAAGTCGGCGGATGCGTAGTTAGGTACGTTTTCCATGTTCTGCTCCGGTCTGGGTCAGGATTTCGGTAGCGCTTCCCCGTTGTTCTCCTTATGCACATTCTCTCGGCTTTTTGCCGAGACGTGTATCGGGAGAGCAGCGGGGGAGGTGCTACCGAAATTCTGTCTCGGATCGGGGTAGAGCATGGAAAACGTACTCAATCTACGGATCCGGCGGCTGCTAGGACCCTTGACCTATTAGATATGTAGGTTTTGCCGCTAGAAATAAAAATATCATGCATTTAATTCATGCTATTATTGAGATGATTACAGCAGATTATTTGACCTGTCTCGAATACAATATTGTTGTTTGCCTCGCAATACAGCAGATTATGGCTGATAATGGTTGGGATGTTCACTGGCCGAAAAAATGCGATGGAAGAACAGATGATGGTATGGAAGACTAATTTCTTAGTGAGGGAGTTTAGGGCGTGGTTCAAAGTCGGGCATCCGTCCAGGTTGCCCTTGCGCTCGATGCAAGCTGCGTCTTCGTAAGGGAAAGCAAGATATGACTAAACACCTATGGTCCTTATGGGTATTGGGCGGAGTACACCACGACGATCGACTTTGCTGAGTACGAACGTGAAAATGGTAGGGTGATGCGGCAGCGGATCAATGGCATTTGAGGATGATGGGATAAGAAACTTCCTAAGAAGATCTCCGTGTGCCGACATACCAGATTCGCCCCTTCACGGGAGGAACCATCCGAACCGAGTGAACCAGAGGAACCAGAGCCAACCGCACAGTCCTATTTTCGTATGATGTCCTCGGGTAGAGGCCTCTGTAACGATGGTGCAAAAATTTGTCAGCTCGATGCCATCTCCCAAGCCCTAGCCGAAAAGCTCAAGCACGGCAATACCCGTTCATGCTTTGAATCTCATCTGCAAACATATGGTAACATCTGCCTGAAGGACATTGTTTGCCTAAAAGCATGTACGAAACAAAGAAAATCCTGCGAGAGCTGAACATGGATTATGAGAAGAAGATTGCTG
>JAPCYS010003935.1:0-39924 GCA_028641055.1 Alopecurus myosuroides
TGTATGATACTATCCATATAATGCTTAGTATCATAGACACATCTTATTTATTTTTATACAATCACAATATAAATATGTGTATCATATTTACTTATTAAAATATCTAGTTTTACGTGCTATGATACGGTACATACTAGGTAGATACTCCATCCGTCCACTTTTAATCTACATTCTAGACTAGAAATTTGTCCACTTTTAATCTATATCTTAGGCTCTGCGCATTAAGTCTCCCCTTGGTAATCAACACCAACACATAAAATGAAGCAGTCTTGATTTCCCTATTGGATGTCATTATCTTTAATGTGGCTTGGACTGATTGTTCACATATCTAGGTAGTAATTTTAAATGACTTGCTAATTTGTCTTAAAACTTGTAGAATGTAGATTAAAAGTGGACGGACACCACTGTCATCTCTCTCTTCATTAATTGTTGTACCGTAGTCTAAGAACTTAGCATTGAACCAACAGAATTAAGTATTAATATAACTGCTTAGTGGAATCTTAACATATCCAAATATTTCAAAATAAATGATATTTATGGACGAAATATTAATGTATTTCACAAAAATTATGAGAGAAAATAATAATTAAATAAATTTGTGAAAGAAAAAACTAAAAAGAACAGAAGGAAAAAAAAAGGAGCGGGAAAACAATACTCCCTAAACTGAGGGACACTTTTTATGGATCAGAGTGAGTAGAAATAGAAACAGAAAAACAATGGAAACGAATTGTGCTGGCCCAAATAGTTACCACGTGGTCGTTGCTCTGGTATATCTCCTTAGCTTTGGTGGGATTTTCCCTTCTCTCACATGGACGGGCGTGCTCATTTATTTTGAGATTCGTTTTTTAAAAACGAAATATCTTGAGAACCGTTTTTTAAAATTACAATCCGTTTTTATATTTGAGATGCTCGCGTTGAGATCTTGAAAACTAGATCTCATATTGATAGGTTTCGAGAAACTTCTTTTTTCGGACTTTGTACTCCCTGTTCTATATACTTTATACTTTCTGTATCAGTTTATACTTCCAGTAGCAACGTCCGTGTATATTCAGTAGCAGTCGCGTGGGTGTACACCGTGTACAACCAGTAGCATTGTGCTTATACACCGTGTACTTTCAGTAGCAACGTGAGTGTACACCTAGAAGCAGCGCGTGGGTGTATATACAGTACTAAGCTCGGTGTACAGAAACGTGCGTGTACTTTCAGGTACACCACGTTTATACTTTCAGGTACAACGTGTGTATACTTTCAGTATCAACTTCTGTATACTTTCATATACATGTGTGTACTTTTTAGGTGAAGCGCCGTAGGTGCGAGGCGAACCCGAGCGGTAGTACGAGGCAACGCCGAGCCGTAGCACGCACTACGACCAATACACACTTCGACCAATGCGCACAACGACCTATGTACCCCTTCAAGATCATTATAAATGGTTATCGAGGCGAAGCCGGACCGTATAAAAATATCGAGGCGAAGCCGAGTATCGGTATACATTGTTACTAGATGTATAAACTACTACTGAAAATACAAAATGTATAAAACATGGAGTATAAAATACGAAAAAAAAAATCTTGAAACCTATCAATATGGGATCTAGTTTTGAAGATCATGACGCAAGGATGTCAAATATAAAAACGGTTCGTAATTCTGAGATATTTCATTTAAAAAAAAACAAATCTCAAAATAAATCCGTGCTCCCTTGTATGCTCTACTCACCACTGCCACGCGTCGTTCACTCGCTTGCTGAAATTTCAGGTTACAAGAGGGTTCTCTTTCTCTAATCGCACCCGCGGAATATGGGATCCTACTTTGTGGGCTTTAGGCGGTGGTTAAGGTTGGCTTGGACGGCAATGGACTTTTCCCTCTTGGCGGCTCTCTCCTTTTTTAAACAGAAAAATCTGGCGGCTCTGTCATGTTTTTTTCATTTTGAACATCTGGGATACATATTCGATTTAGAGCAGCAGTTTAAGCAACCGTTTGCTTTCCGGAGATAATTTCAAGTGCTACGTCAACATAGGTGTGTTAATTATTGGCTGAACTGCGTCAAGAAAGGCTCAATGCCTTAAAATTTATTTTTCATTTCCAAGTCGGCTTGTATGGAGATTTTGGAGTTTGTCCAGTCAAAATTGTTGCTCTATCTTATGTGGTGAGTGGTGACTCGGTCCTCCCGTTTAGCTTTCAGCGCCATTGCTGACATCTGGTTGCCAACCATGAAGACTCCGCCCTGATTAAATCAGACCTTATGTCATTTTTTGTCCATTTCATCAGCATTGTATCCTCTTTTATTTTGTGTTAGCTCCTTACTAGTTATTTGACCCCTGTTTTCTAGTAAGATTCTTCAAAAAAAAATCGCATTAGAAACTTGTCATAGAGCATTTTTGCAATAGAAGTTTCTATCATTACTATGGTGTGCGTTTTTCTTGACCAAGATAACATCACATGGTGCCTACTTCCATTGATCCTTGTGTCCGGTTAATTTCTACACTGCCTGGTTACTAGTTGTAGCTGCGACAAGGCCCGTCTTTCCTACCGATTCTGTTGGACACGGAGTCCATGGATTCACGTCAAGATCACCACACGGCGGGGACTGACGCCGAGGTGGAGTTGGAAGTGGAGCTCGGCGAGCGCAACGGTGCACCCTCCATCAACCCGCTCGTTGAGAAAGAAGCGCCCGGCACAATGAGCGACAGCCGGCGGACTCCAGGACGAGCCCGCCGTCTTATCCGGAGGCTCAGCCCGGCGTCCGTCGGGAGTGCCTGCAAGCGGTGGCTGAAGCACCCGGCGCACCTCGCACTGCTCGCGTGGGGGCTCTGCGTCGCGGTGTCCGGCTCCATGCTCGGCCTTCTCCTCCTCGGCGCCCTCGACGGTGCCTTCCCGCGCAGGTCCCTCCGCAGCCGGTGGATCGAGATCAATAACCAGATCCTGAACGCTCTGTTCACTCTCATGACCATCTACCAGCACCCCGTGCTCTTCCACCACGCCGTCTTGCTGCTCCGGTGGCGGCAGCAGGGGGACGAGAAGGAGCTCAGGAAGGCTTCATCAACGCGCACCGCACGTCAGAGCACTTGCACGTCGGTCAGCGCTCTCCAGCCCCTCGGAACTGCCCAATCGACGTCTTGGTGAACACAGGCAACGCCGAGACTGCCCAAGCGATGCCTTGGATGGTCGAAGTTTGAGCACGTGCGCGGATGGCACGTTACTGGCCTGCTCCCGGTTTGACCACGTACGTACATGCATCCCTCCTTTTTTGAGCTGCTATACCGGTTGTTTGTCGCTGGATATATCCCATCTTTCTCTCTCTCTCGCTCTTTTATTTTGACACGTACCGATCTCTGTGAAGGAAGGAAGGAAAGCCTACGCGTTATGTTACGTACTGTACGTACGAGTTTCACTCTTTTCCGTTTCTTTCTCAAATCCATCCATCCACCCATGCAAAAAACAATAAACAAAATCCATCCATCCACATAATGGGCCGGGCCTCTTTTCCGGGGTTTTTTTCTCTGTGGCGTGGCGGAAGGAAGCGCAAATAAATCACGTCACTTAAACCAGGATGATCGCCCATATTTACATTACCTACGACCTTAACTTTTCTCCTTTTTCCTTTCTCCTCTCAAATTCATCCACGATCCATATATTCTACTCCTACCTACCACATAATTAATTAGGCTGGGCCTCTTTTTTCTCTATTTTTAACTCCTATCTACCTGCCAATTTTCTTTTTCTTCCTCTCTTTTCTCGTCCACTCATTGTCCAAACAAAACAAATGTACAAGAGTCGTGTGCCTGCACTTATACCGAATTAGTCAAACAGCACGAACTTCTAAAAAAAACAATGTACATGCATGCCTGCATATACCTACTAGTATGTACCAAATATTATAAATAAAAACATGCATATCGAGTACCTCAAAATTAATGAGGGCGCGCATGCTTGTGCACCTCAACATCCATGCATCACACGTCTAGGCTACTCTTAACTCTAACCCATCATCGCCATCCGAATTCTAGATGCCTACCTAGAGTTATCATCACACCCTCAACTAGACAACTTACACCATCTCTAACAATCTCTAACCACAAAGCCAAACTTTCCCGCAACTGCCCTTTTATCCCCACTCCGCCGCCCGCAGCCACCGACGCAAAATCCACCACCGCCCCGACCACTACCCAACCGCTGCACCGTCGCCCCCACCCACCCAATCCTCGCCACCGCTGTCATGCCCCCCCCCCCGTCGCGGTCCAAAGAGCTCCGGCGACTTGTTCGGCGTGCGACAGCGTCCCTTCGGCCGCTTCATGGCCTATGGCGCGGCTCTGTGGTGGAGTTTTGGTTGCCCGCCGCACGAGCTTAACTGCACCGACAAGAAACTTGCAGCGGTTGGGTAGTGAGAAATATTAGCTACAAATTTTCAATAGAAAGGCTCGTACAATATTTAAATATGTAATTAGTTATATCCGTAACTATTTAAATCGTGGGTTTGTTTTCCACATTAAAAATAACGACTATTGTAGCACGCGACGACGAGGTTGCTCCAAACATGAAAGGAGAAGGAGGCGCATGCAGAGTAGCGCCCGGTAGGTTATTCAGCACAGCTTGGTTTGGGAAAACGGGAAATACGTGCGATGAAGAGTTCGATATTAACTAACTAAGAGATAAACTGCCATGACGCGTTTGACTCGCAAGTTTATGTAATGTTTATGTGTTTTGAGTACAATCGTGGTATTTGGGTCTTTTATTAATAATTCGGAACAAGTAAAGCTAGATTTGAAAATTTTGACTCAGATCAGGATGAATGAGTTGTGCAACATTAGTCTTTGCAGGATACCGTGTCTATGTAGCTTAGTCACGCTAGAGCACATATATATGGTTTCTACGCCTAGACTTTAGTTGGGCACGCAACGCCGATAGTGGAGCTCGGCAATGACGTCGACGCGCAACTTTCCGGAGGAGGTGTATCGATGGAGGTACGTGGTCAATCGTGTGGTGAGTACCGGTAGGGCAGCAGATATAGTACGAGGTGATGGGATGCCACATTTATAATGAGAGTATTTCGTAAGAGATATGGCAGAGAGTAATTTGAGGTTGAACACGCAAGAAAGTTTGAAGTTGGTAAATTAGTGGACAGGGATCGAGAGAGAGATGCAAGAAAGCATGTGAGATCTTGTGAGTAGGAGGGAGTACATGACAAAAAATATTATAATTCACATGAAATAACACATACCAAATAGTTGTACACCATGGGACTATTTATATGATAAAACATATTATCAAACTAATATGACATAAATATCATCAATTTTGTAATCAAATAATAACATATGGTATAAATACCATGCATAATTTATATAAAAATTTCACAAAAAATAATAGGAACATGAGAACTCAGTATGAAGTAGTATATGATTTTTTTTTAAAATATCAAATAAAAAACATATAAGAGCAAGCAAAACATAGGGTAGTTATGCATGTGACAATATGGTGGGATCTTTCTTTCTTTAATGTATGTGTTTTATCTTCATAGTCGTAAGAAAAGTTCTTCACACACGGCTTAGGTGCCCATGCGTCACCACTAATGGCAGTGGTATAATCCTCGTGCTCACTGATGTCACTGGATTAAAAAATATACTAGATCAAGGGATAAGAGTCGAGAGTATTTTCAAGACACCATGAAATATCGTCAAGTTGAATAAAAAGCAGAAGGAAATACAAAAACACTACATATGTGTAAAAACCAAACAATGTTATCCTCTATTGGTATAGTAATTATTACACACAATATTGATTTGAACATTCACTAAACAACACATAAAATGATAGGTAATAATCGTCTCCTAGTATAAAGTATTAATATGTAACAATAAAATGACACATGTAATGGATAGTTTTTACGGTCTAGGTTTTTTGTTTAGGGTATAGATTTACGGTGTAGGGGTATAGGGTATTGACACATGTGTGTGAAGGGGTATAGGGTATAGATTTACGGTGTAGGGGTATAGGGTATTGACACATATGTGACAACAAAATGACACATATAATGTATAGGGTTGGAAGTATTTCTAGGTGATAGCGCATGTGTGTGAAGGGGTCACACCGTGGAACTAGTTTTTGAATCTTTCAACATTCCACCACACTTTCATACATATTCTACGGTCACATGCAAGGTTTGAAGGTATTCCGATGCCCGCGAAGCGTTGTTTCCTATGAGCGTACCCCCTACACGTGCGACTAAAGAGGGTAGCGAAGTGCATCAATTTCTTCGTTGTGTTAGATTAGCCCCTAGCAACAACAAAAAACATGATCCACCCCAACTATTTAAAATATTACCCCGGTTCACCCAAAGTGGGAGTTTCGGGCTACAACCTACAAGTACATAAAATCACAAGAGAGAAGATGATGTCGGTGAAGCGGTCACACGCCGAAGTGGGATCTTGGACATCTAAGACCAAAACAAAACTTATACACATGTGATATGGCACCATATAGGTTTTGGTTGGATTCAAACAATCCGGAGCACCTCTCTGGCGAAACACTAGACCCGCTGGAGAAACCCTAGCTTTTCGGGGTACCCAATACACGTGCACCAGAAAAGAGTAGAAGAGTGCAACCAATTTTTAGTTGTGTTAGGTTAGCCCCTAGGAAGAACCAAAAACGGGATCTACCCCAACTTTTGAAAAGATTTCTCCCAAAAAACCCTATCCTCACCCCCGGACGATCGGGCGTAGAGGAGCCCCGCAAGGCTAGGCCTCGACAGCACCGGATCAATCGCCCACCAACACACGTCACCATTACTATCTTCTCCACTGCCACCCTAGCCTCAGTTTCGATTTGAAAAATCTCGCTAACCTAACCCGCGGTCTTCGTCTTGTATACGCATCACCGTTAGTTCTTTTGAGCTTTGACATCACTGGCTGCTAGTCCTAGCTTCTTCACCACCTTGGATTTCCAAAGAGAAAATGTAAGTACTAGTTCATTTTTGTTTGTGTGTGTGTATGCTTATTTATGACAAAGACCAAACATGGCTCTGAATTTCATCAAACATTTGTACAAACTAGGGGAAACTACCCCTTCCATTGTACATTCCGTAGGACTAAACATATATTGGTAGGGTCCTTACACTAAATTTAAATGAAACCATATTGTATTCAGTGATATTCATGAAGGCGTCGTCGGGGCGGTGCTCTTGCTTCTCCAAGCCGAGTTCTCCGGGATAAACCCTAAATCCCTCGCGGGATCGGGCGAGGGTGGCTCTCCCGCGTCACGTGATTCTTGTGGCCTCGCCTTGGATGCTCCACCGGCCGAGGGAGCTGTGGGTTGGTGGTGGGCGACGGAGATTCTTTGTCTTCGTCTAGGTGGTGCGCGGCCCTATGGATGGCGTGGATGTCGGAGCGGCGGCTCCGGATCTTCGACTTGCGCTAAGTTGACCACCACCGTTTTTTAGTGTCACGTATATGCATGTATTTCATAGGAATCAACTATGTGTTTCGTCCATATGTCCACTACAGGAACGTGCCGATGCACCGCCGGTCTAGGTCTACGCCGACGACATTTTGTCCGGTCCTTCGGCGTAGATCCGAGCCATGCCAGCACGACGCCTGATGCCCTGATCATTGGCAAAAAACAAGCCGTCGGCGTAGACCTTGTAAGGCCGACGGCCACCGTCGGCGTAAAAAAGCCGTCGACGTGGGTCACTGCACGCCGACAGCAGCCATCGACGTACTTAAGCTGTACGCATAGCTTATAGGGTAGGGTTTAACCCATAGCTAATTTTTTCCCTCATTTTTATGGTTAAATTTTTTTATTCTTCATTTTTATGACATGTTCTTGTTTATTATGACTATATATTTTTTAGTATGGTTATATTTTTTTTTACCAATTGGAGAAATTTGTGTCCTCCGGATAGCGGTCTCCATCCACCTAAAATGACGTCGCAAATTTTGTCTCTCACAACTGCCCATGCCGGGAAATTGCGTAAGTGTTATATGTAATGTGTGTGAATATTATCTCTCACACATTTTGGATAGGTTACAGAATCATTAGAAACCATATTTGGGCCCAAACTGTCACACCATAGGTTCTTCGGTCTTGATTTAGAGTATACGGTGGATCAACGGGATGTTGCCGTCATCCAAATTGCCTTCCAGGAGATCGTGTTGGTCTTCCAATGGGCAAGGTAACGCACACGTACAATCGATCTCTCTTGTAGGATAGTGTTGCATTTTCGATTTGTTTGTTGTATTGGAAGAATACATGTGTTGCAACATATCTAACACGTTCTATTTTTGTTGTTGCAGTAGTTCAAAGGATTCTACGGCCCTTGTTGATTTTCTTGTCAACAAGGGGTACGACTTCTGCAGTGTTGACATCACTCAAGACCGGCAGAAGTTGATGCGATTGGGTATTGTGATACCTGAAGATCACTACATTGATCTTCAGGATCTTATCCATTTTGATGATTTATGCGGTCACAAGACCGGGATGGCTCTGATGGCTACCGCCTTCATCCACGCCGACTACAAAACCATGAAGTCTGGTTTCCCCTCCAAGAATCACATGCGTTGGGGGAAGAACCCACTGGACCGGATCAACCTCAACTATGCAGCCATAGATGCATACGTTTCCTACGAGTTGTTCCGCATCTACTCGACGGAGCTCGAGTAGATGGTGTTTGTACCGCATCTTGCGTTCGATATATGCATGTAATGGATATATTAGTATGTAATGGATATATATTATTATGTAATGGATATTATTTCTATATTAATTAGTAGCTATATTATTTCTATATTATGTCAA
Organism: Alopecurus myosuroides; assembly: GCA_028641055.1. Taxonomy (NCBI): domain Eukaryota; kingdom Viridiplantae; phylum Streptophyta; class Magnoliopsida; order Poales; family Poaceae; genus Alopecurus; species Alopecurus myosuroides. The sequence continues at coordinate 8,791 of JAPCYS010003935.1, forward strand.
ACACACATTTCAAAACAAACAAACAAAAACACATCAAGAAAACAAACAATAACACATCAAGAAAACAAAACAGAAAAACTACCGTTTCTAAATTAATCTAAGCCATAGATGCATACGTTTCCTACGAGAGTTGTTCCGCATCTACTCGACGGAGCTAGACTAGATGGGTTTGTGTACCGCATCTTGCGTTCGATATATGCATGTAATGGATATATTAGTATGTAATGCATATATATTATTATGTAATGGATATTATTTCTATATTAATTCGTAGCTATATTATTTCTATATTATGTCAAACACACATTTCAAAACAAACACAAAAACACATCAGAAAACAAACAATAACACATCAAGAAAACAAAACAGAAAAACTACCGTTTCTAAATTAATCTAAGCCAGGAAAACATAGATCTAGTCAATACCAAACTCATCCAGTTGGATTTACTTCAAATATATTTTTGAACTCATTCTAAAAATAATAGAAGAGCCTAGTGGTTTTTTGATATATTATTTGTATTTTTAAGATTTTAAAATGTATTAGTTTTATTTTTCTGAATATTTTGATACATTATTTGTATTTTTAAGATTTTAAAATGTATTAGTTTTATTTTTCTGAATATTTTGATATATTATTTGTATTTTTAAGATTTTAAAATGAACCAATTTTATTTTTCTGAATATTTTGATATATTAATAGTATTTTTAAGATTTTAAAATGAATTAGTTTTATTTTTTGAATATTTTGATATATTATTTGTATTTTTAAGATTTTAAAATGTATTAGTTTTATTTTTCTGAATATTTTGATATATTATTTGTATTTTTAAGATTTTAAAATGTATTAGTTTTATTTTTCTGAATATTTTGATATATTAATAGTATTTTTAAGATTTTAAAATGAATTAGTTTTATTTTTCTGAATATTTTGATATATTAATAGTATTTTTTAGATTTTAAAATGAATTAGTTTTATTTTTCTGAATATTTTGATATATTAATTGTATTTTTAAGATTTTAAAATGAATTAGTTTTATTTTTCTGAATATTTTTTAGAAATAATACAAATTAAAAAGTTAATGTTTATTTATTTATTCAAAATTATTAATTACATCATTTTTTTTGTTTATTAAAAGATTTATTTAAAATTCAGACAATAAAGAAATGTGGCATCGACCAACATGTTAATAGGATTGATATGATACTAGTATCACATACATGCGTGCGAAACACTTGGATGCGGGACGGGATGGAACTCGGAAGTTAAGCGTGCTAGTGCTAGAGTAGTGGGAGGATGTGTGACCGAGCGGGAAGTGTGACCACGAGTAAGAAATTTGACTAGAGATAATTGTAGTTAGACACTAAGCAAATAATAAAAATTCTGAAAAAAAAGGGAGTGAAAAATTGGAGTGAAAAATGAGAGTGAAAAAAAGGAGTGAAAAAAAAGGAGTGAAAAATAATTAGAAACCCCAAATAAATTAAAGAAATAACGAAAAAGCATGTAGTCCCGGTTCGTGTGGCCAACCGGGACTAAAGGTCCCCCGCCCCCGGCGCACGCCACCCGCCCACGTGGACGGGCCTTTAGCCGCGGTCCGTAAGTGGCGCGACTATAGGGGGTCTTTAGTCGCGCATATCTAGTCCCGGTTGCGCGGCCGGGACTAATGGCCTTTGCGAACCGGGACTGAAGGCCTATTTTCTACCAGTGGTGTATGCGCGTCACCGTGATTTCTTTTCAGGTTTGACACCACTGGCTGTTAGAGTTAGCTTCTCTACCGCCTTGGAGACCCTAGTCTTTTATTTTGTTTTGAAATGGCCGCCCACCTATAACTCGCAGTCCTTGTCATGTATTCGCATCACCGTGATTTATTTTGAGGTCTGACATCACTTGTTGCTAGTTCGAACTTCTCCACCACCGCCTTGGAGACCCTTGGCTCGATTTTGTTTCGAAAAAGCTCGCTAACCTAACGCGTCGGTCCTCGGTCGTGTATCCACATGCATGCATGCAGCTGGACATGAGGTAGTACGTAGGTGTTGGAGCGCGCCGACGGATGCATCACAGTTTGTGTGTAAAAACTACACGTGACTTTTAAATTTGGTTTCAAATTTTGCGTATCTGATGTATTACACGTTGGGCAGTGGTGCCCTAAAATAGGACAGCGGGTAAAGTTGTAGATGTTTTGTTCCTTAAAATACAAAATCAGTTTCCCTATAATGCAAGAAAAAAACCTGCCCTATAATAGGGCGGTTGTTAGAGATGCTCTTACAAGAACGGCTCCAACCTAACTCTTGATGGCCATCGTCACCAAGGTGGAGCCAAACATTTGTCTTAGGAAACCACTTTTTAGATTTACTATGTATGCACATGAGTAGTACACAAGAAAATCCAATCGTTGGGGAGGGGGGCGGCTTACCCCCTACTTCTCCAACCTTGCCTCCAGCCCCGATCTCCACCACGCCCCGATTTATCTATACTACGTCGTGAATACCTCAAAATTATATACTACTAGAAGAAGAAGGGAAGGTGTTGTTACGGAAGATGGTGGGCACGTGGCCTGCGAATTCCCGTCAAAGCGGCGACTAGCCAAGTTGAGAGGGGTCGGTTCTATTGGCGGCATGGTAACAAGCAACCCCAATAGGGCATATGCGAGATCGTAGCTACCAGGACAGTCAACAATGAAACAGTAGAGCACCTGGGCAAAGGATTGAAAGGTAGAGGAAGAAGTCATGGTTGTTGCTACTCCCTTGCCAGCCCCGCAGAAGGACATTGTGGCTGACATGGAGAGCAAGATAATTATTACCTATCATTTCATGTGCCATCTTGTTATCACGTTATTATTCTATTTTCTGCATATTATTTCGTGTGTTTTCTTATTCCCGCGATTATTATTTTATGCATGAAATGAAAGCTTAAGATCCGTCATTTCATGTGTCCTCGGATATCGCGTTTTATTGGGGGCCTTCTTTGAGCCCAAAAATAGCTATTATCTATCATTTAATGTGTCGTCTCATAGTCGATTTTTATTATTTTATGCTAGGAGGCAACTATTGCGTATGATTTGGTGGGTCGTCTTTGTTGTCACATGTTATTACTCTATGCATTTAATGATAGTTATTACCTATCATGTAAAAGTATTTTTTCACGTGGGAAACTTTTGTATATGAGTTGTGATCAAGGCTATTTCCATGAAATGCAAATTTTAGAACATCGGTTTCTCTTCCCTCTCTTCATACCCACGAACAAAAGCCACGAAGTTGCAAAAAGGCTATCCAATTCTTCCAACGGGCCAACGAGGTTGACAAAACAAAATGCGACCGGAATTTGCAAAAAATTGTAGTATATTTGCAAGTCACCCACATGGTCCAAAGACCACTCCTCGTCACCCACATGGTCCAAAGAGATGGGCCATCACCACCGCAATGCCTCCTTGCCGTCAAAACGGTCGTGTAGCTCACCTTCTGGGGCCGCTACCCCGTTCTCCCTGCCGTGCCGCTACCACCTCACCATGACCATCACTGGTGCCCACAGCTCCGGAGGCGGACTCCTCGTTACGGCCCGTTCCTAGACGCCATAGGCCCGCTGACCCGCGGATGGCCAGACCGGTGCAATACATGTTTTTATTTTTAGATGGAGTACATGTGCAACCGTGGGTGGTTCGCTTTTCATTCTCTCGTGGGTTGTGCCGGTCACGTACTATCAATGCGTGAGGTGAGGTTCTCGCGTCACTACAAGGGACGGCTCGGGCACAACCCTAGCCATCGCCCCCACACCACCTCTCCTCTAACCCCTCCTTCGCCTCCGGAGGAAGCCGGCAGGCAAAGCGCTCCCTGACAGATGGTGGGATCCCTTCTCCTCATCGTTCCCAATGGAGGCAGGAGACATCTCGCCTACATCGCAGCGGCACTGAATGTGGCTACGTGCGCGGTGGGGACTGGACTCCCGGACGACGGCCCTTGGAAGGTGGTGTCCGGATTGCTGCTTGGCTACTCGGGCAGCCGGGGATGGCCCGACAACGGCGCTGAGGCTGTTGCAACCTCATCTACACGGCTTATGGAGTGGGATTTGTAGCGGTTTGCGTCGGAGAGGTGGCTACAATCGGTGTCCGTTGCAGCGTGGCAGCCGGCCGTCGGTCTAGCGTCGATGATCACACAACCTTTTCATGCAAGTTCATGCTAGGAGTCGATGAATGCCTATATATTTTCTTGCCATTCCATTATTGGGCGTCTTTAGTTTATTCTAGGAGACAATCGTTACCTTACATGTTGCGTTCGGTTGTCACGTGTGATGAATATTAGGCCCAAAACTGATGTATAATTCCTAAAATTTCATTTTCCATTGCATTGTTGCGCGTTGGCCCTTATTTTCTATTAGGATATAAGAATTCCATATCATCATCTGACTAATTTTGTTATCCGTCGTCTTAACTATTTTATGCTATGATACAACTGTTGCCTATTTTTTCATGTGCATTTCTATACCATACATTACCATTTTTTGCATGACACCGATGGATGACACCCCCATTGTGCCGCCTCACTCCCCGCCTGCCACCACGATTACATGTTGTCGTCAGGGCCATTCATCTATAGTCCTAGAATTTGGATCACATCCCATTCTCTTATTTATGCTAAGGGACTGTGATTCTAAGTCATTTCATGTGTTATTTTTTCATTGCATGTCCTTATTTTATCCTAGTTGTTACATATTGGCTTTGATTTCATGTGCCATCACCTTGTTTCCTTTACTATTTTATAAACAAAATAAAACTTACAACTTATCATTTTATGTGTCTGCTCGTCACTATGGTAGCATACCATGACATGCATAGGGTATAAGAAGATTTCACAATTAGTGTTTCTTTTTTGCGAACCTAAATTTCACATACCCTCTGAGGTATTGAAAATTCTCAGGGCAATAGGGTATTCAAACATCAATTTTTCCGCATCGAGGACGCGTGCAGAAAATTCCCGTCACGTATAGGCCTCTTTATTTCCATGCATTTTATTGTTATGTTGGATGATTTTGTAAATCGAAATAGGGGAATCATACATGTGAGAGTTTCTTGACACGATTTAACCAATGTGTCCCATGCGTCCAATAGTTTCTGGTGCATGCACACGAGACGTTTCACATAGACACAATAATTAAATAGGAGCCATGTCAAAATATTATTTGAATAATCAGGTGAAGGAAGATTTACTAACATTGGCATGGATTCTTACTAAATTTCCAAAGTATTCGACCGCACGTTAAGCATCGCCCCGTCATTCAAAGTACTGAAAATGTAATATTCATTAAATAAATGAGAAATATGTGATTGCTTAAAAACAAACATGTTTCCATAAGTATTCGATCGATCGTCAATGGTTTACAAATTTCTTGGGGGATGTGGCATGGAAACTCGACCCTTTCATGTTTTCGCACACCTTTTTGGGTTATAGGAAACTGTTTTGGGGTTGCGATACTGAGTTCTGGTCATGCGGATTCTTTTTAAGTGGTAAACGACGACGTCTATCGACGTCCCTTCTAGATAGAAGTTATCTAGTGGTCAACGACGACGTCTATCGACGTCCCTTCTAGGTAGGGCTACTCCATTATTACATCTAACCTTGTGCGCCTGCCCTCTCACTAAAAGTTTGATGTCGATCTTTCTCAGCCGGAGTCCGTTTGGAGCGTTGGACCCACTCAAAACGTCGAGGGGATCCTACTCTACGAAAATTGCAGAGAAACGAGGCAAACTCGATGCTCCGTGAGATGACAAAACCAGCCTCCACACGGTTCAACCCATAGAGACCGTCCAGGAGCTACACCATCTAACGTCCCAAACGAACCGAAAATGGAAACACATGCCCCTCGGTCTTGACGCATCTCACCCTTTCTTTCGCTGCCGCTCCTACGCTCACCCACCAGTTCTGCTAATCCCATCTCGCCATCACTCACCGAATCGACTGACCGCGGCCGCCCTTTTCCTCTCCAACTTGATCGGCCGAACCCGTGATCCTCCGCACCACCACCAGATCAGGTCGCTGGATGTGTCAAGAGATCTTTTCCAAGAGATGTGTCAATGTCGTCGCTGGCAGTGGCAATATTGTTGGTATCCGCTAGGTCAGTCGACAGACTGATCGATGGGCTAGTGTGGTGAATTATCTCACTGCAAGATGCATGCTATATTTATAGGGGTAGTAGTAGGAGTACATGCCAAGCATCGACATACTATGCATCAATGCATGCATGTGGATCGTTACCACAAGCATCCACCCGGTGCGAGGTCTCTTCGTCACCCGGGAAGGAATTAAGTTAAGGTAGTATGCGTGTAATTGGTTGCTTTGGCCGGCTTTAACTCTACAATGACCACATTTTCCGCTGATATTAAATGAGAACTCTGCTCGATGCAGGCATGGAAGTCGACCCAATGAGATGGCTCAACCGGCCCTCCACGCGGATCGGCTCCTAGCGCTCGATCCCCGCCGTCCACGGCCTACCAACCCATCCAACGCAGCGAAACGAAAACAAAAAACTCCCCACACGCGTCTCCTCCTGACCTCCATCCACTCCACTCCACGCATCTCCCTCCTCATCCATCCCCATTCTTTCCATCTCAGAAAAGAAAATCCCCAATCTTCCCGCACTCACTGCCGCCACCCCTGCGCTCGATCCCCTCTCGCTGCCGCTCCATCTCCTTTACTCCCCCTCGCCGCTGCTCGCGGGATCGGCCGCCTCCTCCGTCCTCTTCTCTACTCAGCCTCTCCGCCCCACCAGACCAAGGATAGCTGGGGACGGCGCACATCCAGATCCCGCCGGACCTGCAAGTAGGATGCTCGCCCACCATCGGTAGCCCGTATCTAGGGGCACGCTCCAGGTGTGATTTGTTGTGCCATACTTGAATCCTCTTCTCCCCACCCCATCTCAATCTGAACTCGAAATCTTCTTTCTTTGCCAGAGGAGGAGGGCAAATCGGTCGTCGTTGGTTGCTTCTCCTATGTCGGTCGCGCCGGAGTCGACGCCGCCGTCCGAAGCGCCATAACCGTCGAGCCCCTGGTAGTCTCACCCTCTACAGTCCTAATCGTGTTGCTATCTTGGCCTGCCTGCTTGCTTGTGCCACATGGTCATCTCCCATCCTCTCCCTCTCTCTGCAGATGCTAATCCATGCCGAAGGAGCTCCTTCGTCAGCAACGGCCGCCACGCCAGGACGCTATCTTCCAGCCTTGGTGGCGGCAAGGCCTGCACCTACCTAGATGAAGACGCGGAGGTACCTACACACACACACACACCAAGCCCCCGTTTTCCATTCCAGCAACGTGCATATAACTATTAAAGCGTGCTTATGATACTGCATCTGTTGATTTTATTTTTCGACCGCTGGTTAGTTACTTACTTGCAGTCTTCTTCTTTTTTGGTTAGCTGCAACAGACCGTATTAATTCATTTCTCCTATGGAATCATACATGACTCAGCTGCTATTCTTTTTTGCTACACGCTGCTGCTACCATGCCTTGCTCCGGCAGTCCGGCTCTACCCAGGAGATGTACCTACATATGTTCCAGAGATGTGTTTTGGCTATGTTCAATGAGTTTTTATTTTTTAGAATTTAAATTTAGCGTGCTTCAGTAAAACAAAATTACAGAATATTGTCTGTCTCCGCTAAAGCCTCGTTTGGCAGTAGCGTTTCTTAGTGTGTTTGCTGATATTATCCCAAGCGTTTTGGGTGTAAACACCCACCTCACCCAGTACTCTTCCTTCATTCAATCCCATCTCGATGAGAACTGATAGCGCTACTTGTAGCGTTTGGCAATCGGGGTACAAATTGGGGGTTTTGAAACGTCGTCACGTGGGCATCGCTGTCAGCGATTGAGCTGCCACCGCAAAAACGCGAGGTCGTACTAGTGTCTGGAATACATGATAGCCCGACGAGTATGGTCGTGTTTTGGGGTTTTAGGTCTGTCCAATTCCGGCCCGCCAAACGGCCCAGCAGTGTATTCCAGTGGTTTTGTTTGGGCCGGTATAATACACTGAGAAACATGTCCAAACACTTCCGCCAAACAAGCCCTAATTAGGCTAGCTGGGTTTTCTCTGTGCTGCTACTACAAAATTATCAAACGCCGCGCTGCTTTGTCTTCAGAAGCTTTGTACTTCAACACTCAAATTTGGTGCAACAGTCCCGCTTTATGTGTCTATGAGATGTGTAATTTTTGGCTTATAATGTTGTAGTGTTTTGGCCTTATGGTATGGTGCTGAAGGAAATATGATCTCTCTGCCCCTTTTATTCCACACATTAACTATTTATACGGCTAATATTTCCATAACAGACCTTCCTCTCGGGTGCCCATTTAATTACGTCTCTTGTTGTGATTACTACTGAAGGATGGGTCTTATTCTACTTGTTATGTGCTTTTGTACACATTTTTCTGCGTGCTGTACAAGCAAGAGCACACACGTCAATCTGTAACTTCTTTATTTACTTATGTGGACAAGGTAGCGTCGTGAAGTGGAGGACTGATTCGGTTTCAGGCCTTTAATGTATATTGTGGTTTGCTTGCAGATGTTGTTTGTTCTTCTGCTTCTGTTCTCTCGACGAAGGTGCTGAGCGAGCAGGCATGTGAGATGCTGCCGGTGTCCAGCACGAGCCTCTGCTGCTATGACCATTGAGCCTGGTAACCTCACCTTCTCAAGCCCTGCACGTTTAGCTATGCTTGCTTGCTTTCTGCTTGTCATCTCTCTCTCTCTCTATCTGCAGATTGTAAGCCCTGCCGGTGAAGCTCCTTCTTCAGTGCCGGCCACCACGCTAGGGCCCTCTCCAAGGTCATCTTCCTGGCTCGGGAGCGGCAATGTCTGCACCTACCTAGACAAAGATGCGGAGGTATCAACACATACACCAAGCCCCTGTTTCCCATTCCACCAACATGTAGATACATGCCAGGATCCAATACAAGCAAAATGATTTTTTTTCTTTCACTTTAGCTTTAATACTTCTTGAACTGAATATCTTCTTGATATGTAAGCTTGTCTCCTAGCAATTGATATGATACTGAATCAGTTGATTTTATTTTTTGATCGCTAGATAGATACATGCATGGGGGTCAGTTACTTGCAGTCTTTATTTATTTATTTTTGTTAGCTGTAGCTGGCCCCTTTCATTTATTTCTCCTACCTATGGTTGTACAAAGTTTTTCAGCAAACACCATCCATGTTTTATACTACTAATATGCCCCTGACCCCGATACTGTTGTGGCAACGCATCGGCAACCCTGCGTGCTACCAGGAACCGAACTTATATAACCAACCAGCATGGGTAGTGCTACCGAGAAACTTACCTACTACTTTGGTTCTATATATATATTTTTTTACTTTGTGTAATCATGCCGTTTACCCATGACATGAAAACCATGTCGGTTTCGCCTCACAAGTTTAGTATATGTGTTAATGAGCTGTATGATTCTTCATATTTCCCTTTGATGACGCATTGACCGCAACTTGGTTTCTTTTCCTCGCAGGTCCCATTTCTGATCCTACGAAGGGCCGGTCTATATACTATGAAGATGGCGCCCCATGCAACTTTGCATTTAAACATCTAGCTAAAATTATAAACTGAAGGCATGCAATACTTACTTTACCTATTTTTATTGTTTTCTGCTGTCGAGAGTCAAACATATGCCACATTACTTGTATTGAGTTGGTTTTCTATTGATAAAGTTCTGTGCCACCACGGAGGGTTCAGGCCAGCGTAGCGTCATGATGAAAGTTACCGACATGTTCTCTTCGTGGATGTTGTCTCATGGTGCTTCACCAGCCCACCAAAGTCATCGTCACTAAGCCTGCAAGGTGTTGCCAAGAAGGTCTTCAAGGCTGGTACTGGCTGGTGAGCCTTCCTTTCTACTTGGGCACCCCACTGAATGATTGCTTATTTAGTGGTTGTTTCTCTATCTAGTCGATAATTGTGAGTTGTGAAACCTTAGTTACCTTTTGTTTTAGTATCTAGCTAGCTCATATGTCAAATATGTTTGTTTCACCAGTTGAATGCTATTTGCTGGACTTTGTCGGTTTTCTGAAGTGATAATTGGGTCACAATTTTTTTCCTGATCGCTATGGATGAAAAGTGTCTCTTTTCTGGTGGATTTGTATCCATGTTTTTGGCTTTTACATGCCGATCATGTAGATAGTTCGTGTTTTCCAAGTTATTTGTGAATCATATACCTTCAGTTTTTTATTATACAATGACATTGTTATTTGAATCATGCTTAGCATCTGGTCATGTTAGATGTTTCTCTGGTTTTCTTCCTAAGAAGTAAATCATATTATTTAGGAGTAGTTGATAAGAGTGCAAAATCGATTTCCTATTGCATGTTTAGTGGGTGCATGTTGAGCTTTGTTACATTTTATATGTGGTCGACACTTGTTAACGGTCTTTAAATCTTTGATCATGTGTGGATGAAAAGCTGCATCTTATGGACCTCTCTACTTTAATGAATAAAACAGAGCTACATTTGATCACTGCTATCCCTATCCTAAATTGTAGCAATTTACTTTTTACCCCAAGAACATGAATTTGCTGATGTCTTATACTTATATCAATGTACTGATATTTGGCGTTCCTTACTTGAAAAGTCTGGAAGCCTCGGAGTTGTTGATAGCTTCTTCGCATGTGTCGTACTTGCATTTCGAGTACTTCATTCTTCACCCCTTCCTCGATGCCATGTGATGGTTTAGGTGTGTATGTGCTTCTCCTCAGTTGTGCAATTTTACCTTTTCCCCCGAGAAGATGAAGTTTTGATGTCCCGTAATGATTTTTTATGTTCTTAACTGCAAGTTATAGTAGCCTGGGAGCATAGGATGCTTAAGTCTCCGTTGAGATGCCCCCATGCCGCCGTGCTTGCATTGTGACTAATTCTTCTTTCACATGCGACAGTTAATGTGGGCATACGATTCTCTCTTCTACTTTCTCTATGTGATATCATGGCCATCGTGGCATGGTTTAATTAGGGGTCCTGTTGAGGGATATTTGTTTGTTTGTTCGAACGGTTTTTCTGCCTCGCCCTTGTAATTGACTGTGTGTGTTCCCATGAGAGAATTGCGAGCACGCTTGTAGATTGTTTTTTAGCATTCTTGTAATGCTCCGGCATTCATGTTGTATTTCTTCTTTTGTTTCTTTCTCTGATATTTAGGACTCGGAGTGGTTCGATTTAGCTAGCTGACATCCACATCTTAGTGTTGTAATTGCTTGTATGGGTATATATTGCTATGTTGCATGTTGGTTCATAAGTTTATATTGCTATGTTGCTGGTTTATAAGTTGTAGCATGCTGTTGATTTAAATGTTTTTTAGTTGATAACCTTCAGCGTAGTAGCTACCTTCAGACATTCTATATTAGGGCAATAACTGTTCAAAGGACAAAGTAAAAAAAAATTAGCACTTAATGAAATAGGACCTGGACTGGTAATAATTCTACAATGACACATAGGCCTGCCATTTATTTTTGTAGATGTTTCCTTGGCTGGTCATGGTATTTAACTTTTCATCTTTACCGTGACAAGTTCTAGTCGTCAATAGTAACATGGTTGTCTATGAGTAGGCGTCATCTGGAGAGTGAAGCGTCTGGAGCTGGGCGAATGGAGCAGCGCTGCTTCACCCACGCCCTCGCTGCCTACGATGGCGGTGAGTTCAACACGCCGCAATTGTCCCGGTGGTGGCCTCTTCTTTTTCTCCATTTTTATGTGAGATTCGGCTTCTTCCCTTTTATCCCTTGTATGCTCTGTGATACTATCGAGCCATTGTTATTGTGTGCTCCTGCCATGGAGCTGATGATGATCTGCGTAATTATGATTTCGGAGGAATAATCATGCTTATGTTTATGTGTTGCGCAACTGCGAACTGGTTGTCATTCTTGTATAGTTGATCAGATAGATTCTTTTCATTTTACCTAGGCTTTGAGTACTTCCTCCTTCACCTCCGTCCTCACTGCGTGGCCCTTCTTCTTCGCCTTTGCGCAGTACGTAAATTCAGGGGTTCAACTCCTTTGTCCACAATGTGCTTGCTGATACTGCGGCCATCGAGCCGTGGATTTACTGTGGTTTGGCAAAACGACCTGATGCTGGGCATCGAGCATCTAGCTATGAAGTTGACATTTTGGTCGGATATCTTTGGATTACCACCGTTCCTGTGTTAAATTGTCTTTGTGCAGAACCTTGAGCATGCGAGTATGGAGCAGCAGTAGGGATCGATCGTGAAGATGGAGCCTTGGCCGGGATGGCTGACTTCGGGATCTCGTTATTTCTTGAGCTGATGTTGTTATGTACAGTACTAGCTAGGTAGTGAGACGAAGGCCTTGGCCTGGAGCTGAGGAGCTGATGTTTGTTCTCTTTTCAGTAGTGGAGCAGTAAAAAGGTCTAGTGCGTGCATGTTGTCATTTAGAGTTTGAGTGTGGTACATATGGTTTATGAATATGTACGGAATGGATATTCACACGGTAGTATCTGAGATGCAGTGTTGAACGTATGGAGATGGAGATACAAGATATAGACGATGCAACTTTGTAGCTCTACTTAATAATGACTCTTCTCTTGGACATCACAATCCAGCATACACAGAAAACTACTCCATATTATTAGTCTAGACTAGAAAAAGAAAAAGCACACTAAATGATTCGATCGAGTTGAGACGTTAATATTAGGTAACGATAGAAACTAGCTAGGGAAGTGGCTTGCATTTCGAGTCATAGGAATGTGAAACGATACGAGGCCTAAAATATCGTTCCATCCCAATTAACTGCCCGCAATTATTGCTCTTGTCAATTGGTCGGCAGGTGTCACCGAATCCTGGGGTAATTTAAGGTTGCTTTTTGCCATGTCACCGATCCGGGTGTGACTAGCCATCCTAGCCGTTCGCCCTCTCCGGGCAATTAACAGAACCAATGGAGATAGCGTTTTCTCCCCTCGCGTGAGGCTTCCACAGCATGGCATGCCTATAAATACAAGACCCTCGGCAGAGACCCGCGTGCGGTCTTGCGCGTGTGACTTGGCGGACTTAGCGGACTTGCGGCTTGGCGCGGTGGGGAGGGGAGAGGAGAGGGCGACGAGGCCGTGGTCTCCGTCGTCGTTCCAGCAGTTCTCCCGGTGGATATGGGTCTATGTCGTTGGAGCAGGTAATTAAGCGATGGATTCATTTCTGTGTTGTTTGCACGAGTGGGTGAATCGAGATGTTGAGTAGTGTGTGTTGATGGTTCCGACTCTTCCGTACCAAGCTCCTCTTTATTTTTTTGGAATGATATTTGTTTTCGATCTCTTGTAAGTATACTACTCCAGTATAATAGGTAGAGTCCGTGTGGTACGGGACCCACTCGCTCTTATTCTTTCTTGGTTCCGATGGGTCTTGGTCTGATGAAATACCCACGACTCACGCGGTGATGTTGTTTGTTTGTGATTGCGCATGCGTACGTATAACGTATCCGCCAGCCAGCGAATTAAGCGAAGAAAAATACACTAACTAGCTAGCTAGACGTATACACGTACGTAAGAGTACATACCTCTGTACGTCAGCAGCTTCTGTTTTCATTTGGACGAGGACGACACGACCTAACTAGCTAGATTCGATCGATTTGAGAAAGAAAAAAAAGGTCAAACTCGTAGGTAACAGAACACCCGTCACGTGATTGCTAAATCGATCGTGCGCTTCCTTCCGCAAAAGAGATCGATCGGTAAGTGTAAAAAAAAAAAGAAAAAAAAGGGATCGATCGGTAGCCAACTGAACCGCACGTATTTCGCTGGGCATGTACTCCGTAGCGGGCTGGAGCTTGATCGAGTTGCCCTACCACGTGCTTGTCCACGTGAGCAGGTTCTGCTTTCTTTCACGCAGTTTCTCACGACACCATCAACTAGGACGCGTACGTACGACCGGGAGATGCGGTGCGCGTGCCATGACTGGGTTCAACCTTGTTGCGTTGATGTGACGCGCCAAGGGAGGCTCGGGCGGTTTCACATGTCCCTGGTCGTCGCGCTCCTTCACCTCACCTGCTTCGCGCAGTACGCCATGTGTGGGCTCTTCTGGGGATACTCCAGCAAGGCCCGCCCGGACGCCGCCGCTACCTCGCTCGCCGTGGTCGGCTCCGTCACGCCCGTTCTCGCCGGCTTGTACATGTACTTCAGCCCGCTAGGGAGGAAAAGCGATCAGACCGTGCATCACGATGACAATGATGCGGTCTCCAACGAGGGGGGCTCGGTTGTGGTGGTGATCACGGACGCCTCGCCGGAGTGGGCCGGCGGGCTGCTCGACGTGGGCGACGACCCGACGGCGTGCTGGCTCTCCTGCCTCTGCACGTTCTGCGTGTTTGGGTGGAACATGGAGCGGCTGGGCATCGGGAACATGCACGTGCACGCCGTCTTGTTCGCGCTCCTCTGCTTCGCGCCGCTCTGGGTGCTCAACGTTGCCGCCATGAACATCCGGAACGAGGCCGTCGGCGACATGGTCGGCGCGGCGGGGGGTGCTCTGCGCGTTCGGCCTGCTCTATGGCGGGTTCTGGCGGGCCCGAATGCGGCGCAAGTTCGGGATCCCCGGCAAGGGCAATGCGTGCTGCAGCTCGCCGGCGATCGCCGACTATCTGCAGTGGATGTTCTGCTGGGGGTGCGCGCTGGCGCAGGAGGTGCGCACGGGGAACCTCCTGCTCGCCGTCGAGGCCGGCGGCGTCAGCGCGGGAGGCTCCGGTGGCGTGCAGGTCGATGTCGCCCTACAGCCTTTGCCGAGGGAAAATGGTAGTTTTGAGATTGCACCAGCCGCTGGCACTCGCTCTGTTCCAGGGACCGATAACTCGCCGTGTCCAGGCGAGGAGCTGCCGTTGTTGCAGCTGAAGCAGCATGGTAGTTCGTCTTCCGGAGAAATGAGCCCACCAATGCCGCCATTGATGCAGGTCGGAGAAGGTCTTCAACGTGGACGAATTCAATAGTCTAGCATTTTCGGGTAATACCGTACGTGGTTGCCATGGCTCCTGCAGCTCTCCCTCGAGGCTACAATCCTACTCCGGCCTTTATAAGCCTGGACATATTTTAAGAAAAACATTGATCCGCAATTTGGTCAATGAAATACGTATGAGTTATGTGCCACAAAACTATAACTTCTTTCACATATAAATACAAATTATACCTTTTCTGATGTACTACTCACACATTGTTTGTCAAATTTGTGGTGTTTGTCGGCAGTGGAAGCATCTAGTCCTATGTGGATTTCCAGAAAAATATATTTGGATGTCCTCTGGTCTGTTATACATCCAGCAGAGGCGTCATATTGTCCCTCTTGTCACTGATTGAGGTAATCAACATTTAAAACAAGAGCATTGTGCCCTGACAGCAGACTGCATACACAAAAGGGTGCTCTTGCATGATAATATGAACCAATTCGCTAATACCGAGGGTTTCTAAAGCTGACTGGAAATCCAGCTTGGGCTAGTGTCTACGACCTGAAGCAATTATTCTACCGCGAAAGAGCATCAAGTTCAGTCATACATAAGCAAAGCTTTAGCAGACAACATGATCATACTGAGCTGACCCTGACCCTGGATTCAAGAAAGAGCAAACACTGCTCTTATGATGGATCAAATACCAACAATAGGGCAGACACCGCACTTGATGGAGTACATCTGGGATTACTTCACATGACCAAGGTGCTTAAGGCACCATAATACCCCTTGGGCAGCTTGTTCCTGGCAGCTTTCTTCTGAGGTTTGGGCTCACTGAGGCACTCCACAATGGTGTCTGTGAATGTCTCCACATGGACAGTCACCTTGCACGTGAACCTGCAGAGTTTGTCTACTGTACTAGATCTAGATATTTGCATGATTACTGTATTTGCTACTGTCGCAATTCATCTGCTATAGATTGGATCAGTTTGTCTACTGTACTAGATCTAGATATTTGCATGATTACTGTATTTGCTACTGTCGCAATTCATCTGCTGCTATTTCGCATTAAATCATGTGCTAAATTGCTAATATATTTAACAATCCAAAAACCTGATTATAGGCAATTTCTTGCATCTGCGCCGTCTGTCATTACGGCGACAAGGCCAATCCCTTTCAAGGGTGTGGACTATAAGAGGTGGCGCACGAGAGCAGTGCTATGGTTTCAAACCTTGCGCTGCTATGCGGCCACCAAGGGCAAGCCTGAGGGCGATCTCAATCCAGCACAGCTGGAGGCCTTTGAGAATATGGACACTATGTTTAAAAGTGCCCTCCTCGGTATTATCGATGATTCCATCGTCGATCCGTATATGTCGTTTGATAACGGCAAGGATATGTGGGCTGCACTCGAGGCCAAATTTGGGGCCTCGGATGCTGGCAGCGAGCTGTATGTCATGGAGCAATTCTATGACTACAGGATGACTGATGAGCGCTCTGTTGTTCAACAGGCTCATGAGATACAGTCACTCGCTAAAGAACTTGAGCACTTCAAGTGTATGTTACCGGACAAGTTTGTGGCCGGAGGCATTATTGCCAAGCTTCCATCTTCATGGAGCACCTTTGCTACTTCTCTAAAACACAAGAGACAGGAGTTTTCCGTAATGGACCTCATCGGATCTCTTGATGTGGAAGAGAAGGCGAGAGCAAAGGATACACGTGCTCGGGTTGCTGAGGTAGGTTCTTCTGCTCATGTGGTACAGAAGAAACATTACCCGCCCAACAAGCCTAAATATAACAAGAAGAAATCCGAGGGTAAAGGCAAGCCCGATGGCAAGTTTAAGCCGTCGCACTCTACCAACTTCAAGAAGAGAAAGGGGTCATGTCACGTTTGCGGTGAACTAACCCATTGGGCTCCAAAGTGCCCTAAGCGTTATGAGCTGCAGCAGCAGGAGAACAGCGGCAAGACCGCTAATGTTGTCATGGCTGACACTGAGATGAAGGATTCTGGGTACGGTATAGTTCCCACTATTCTTTCAGTTTGTCATTCACCTGAATGGTTAGTTGACACAGGTGCCAATGTACATGTTTGTGCTGATGCTTCCATGTTCTCTTCTTATCAGGTCACAGGGACTTCCCCCGTGCTGATGGGGAACGGGTCACATGCTACTGTTCGTGGTGTTGGTACGGTCGATCTGAAGTTTACTTCGGGGAATATCGTGCGGCTGAAGAACGTTCATCATGTGCCCTCCATCAATAAAAATCTCGTCAGCGGCTCACGTTTATGTCGAGATGGTTTTAAGTTGGTTTTCGAGTCTAATAAAGTTGTAATTTCCAAGTATGGACAATTTATTGGTAAAGGCTATGAGTGCGGAGGCTTGTTCCGCTTATCCTTGTCAGATATTTGCACCAAAGTTATTAATAATGTTTGCCACGATAATGATTGTGATGTTATTAATAATCTATCTCTTATTTGGTCACATGGTGACTCCGGTCTCCATGTTGATACGAATTAAGGGCGGAAATAAAATATTACTCAAACTAATCATGGATGTGTCATTCCTAAACATACACCACAACTGAATACCTTGTACAGTTCTTGACTAGAATATTGGTAGTACATGTGCGTATGGGAAAAGGATGCCAAAGCTAAACTCCCATTTTTTTTATTCTTGATCGTATGGCCATAAGCATGTTGCTACACCTTCAAACTAAGTTGCTCCTTATTTGGTCAGCATGACGACTCCGGTCCCATGGAGATACAAATTAAGGATAGAAATATAAATAAGTTAACATACTCCTTACTTGATCAACATGGTGACTCCGGTCCCATGTAGATACAATTAAGGGTAGAAATGGAAACAAATTGAGTGGCTCTTATTTTGCCTTCATTCTTGATTATAGAGTCGTATGTACGCTAATTCCTCAAATTGATTTACTCCTTATTTGATCAGCATGGTGACTCCGGTCCCATGTAGATACAAATTAAGGGTTGAAATAAAGATCAAAACCTCATATTGTTCGGGTCTCGGAAAATCCTAGCTGATGGAAATTAGGATACATATATGTTCCATGTCGTGTACATGTCATGGTAAATTAAAACTTGTTTTGGTCTCATGGTGATTCCGATCCCATGATGATACAAATCAAGGATAGAAGTAGAAATAAAACTCCCTATTTGTTTGAGCTCAAGAAGTCCTGCCTGATAGAAACTAGGACATATTTTCCCCATATGATATTATATTCAAATCCCCTAAACTGCATCCCAGTGTTGCAATCATCAAATAAATCGTTTTATGTATTCCCTCATATGGATGCATGCATCATCTAAATGAATTGTGTGACTTCCTATGTTGATTTTGCACTAGATATAATATAGTGCACCATGTTGTTAATATTAAAATAAGTATGATAATCAAAATACTTATACATGACAATTCCGATATGCATTGTTTAGTCTCATATAGCTAAACTAAATTGACAATTGTTATATTACCCATGTAAATATAAATTGGCACATACTCCGAGTTTGGTTTCATTACAAGCCTATGCTCTATGCTATGATAGTGATAACACAAACAAAGGGAAATCACCATACTTCACTTGGTTGGGCTACACGTGGGCATACCGCTGCACGATGATAGTAATAATACAAGTGAAGCCGAACTTTATAAAATCTTCTCATGAATCTGAAATCTAAAATCATATAAATATTTCACTAGTTCCATGTGACATATTTGAACTAGTATGGGTAATGTGCATGTAGAAAACTAACTTACATGTCAAAAGATAGTCCCATATAAATCAAACTATGCACTGCATATAGGTGTGTGCATGTTATAAGATAATCTCATATAGATTAAGATGAAACCATGCACTCCTCTCATATAGGTGCATATACCCATGCAAATATTATGACTAGGATCATACCCATGTCGCTTGTGCTAAACATAACTTAGTGCATCATCAATTTCCATAGCCTCCTCATATGTGGCTTGCCAAATATATATATTGTTATAAAATGAACATGATATCCTTTAAATTCCATGCATGCATATAGAAATCAAATGCATGATAAAGTAACTCATAAAAAGAGTTGTGCCCTATGTTGCACATATGCTCGTTAAACCGGTTAGTTAACCATTAAAACCATCTCCATATTATGAAAGGATAAAACACTACTTTACCAAAATTCTGAAAACAAACAAAGTATGCAGTGTTATATACTGACATGCTAAATATGATATGATGAAAACAAATTAAATGATGGACATTATGCAACCCATATATTGGCATAAATATACTTCATGCCTCCCCGAATGCGCCGACGTCGACGACAGCGAGGAGGATCTTTTATTTCTACATTTTGTAGTTTCTTTTAGTTTCTACATTTTGTAGTATTCATGTGTTATGATGCCATGTAATAGTTATGTTGGAATTCTTAATCAGGGGTTTTCTCTCCGGAGATGTAATTAACAGTTCTTTTATGTATATGTAAGAGTTCTGAAAATAAAGTACCTGCGATACTTGATAGTTGTCTCATTTACTTTGACGCACTTTATATATTATATTCTATCTGTCTCTATGACGTGGTTGCGTAGTAGTATTTTTCTATCGGCCCATTTTCCCGTCATCAGTAACGTATATTAGTGTCATGCAAATGATACTGGTGTATACTACTCATATAATTCTTAATATCATACAATAGTATCATAGACACATCTTATTTTTTTATACAATCACAATATAAATATGTGTATCAGATTTATTTTATTAAAATATCTAGTTTTACGTGCTATGATACGGTACATACTACGTAGATACACCACTGTCATCTCTCTCTTCATTAATTGTTGTACCGCATCATAGTCTAAGAACTTAGCATTGAACCAACAGAATTAAGTATTAATATAACTGCTCAGTGGAATCTTAACATATCCAAATATTTCAAAATAAATGATATTTATGGACGAAATATTAATGTATTTCAAAAAAATTACGAGACAAAATAATAATTAAATAATTTTGTGAAAGAAAAAACTGAAAAGAACATAAGCAAAAAAAAAGGAGAGGGGAAAACAATACTCCCTAAATTGAGCGACTTTTTTTTATGGATCGGTGAGAGTAGAAATAGAAACAGAAAAACAATGGAAACGAATTGTGCTGGCCCAAATAGTTACCGCATGGTCGTTGCTCTGGTATATCTCCTTAGTTTTGGTGGGATTTTTTCTTCTCTCACACGGACGGGCGTGCTCATTTATTTTGAGATTCGTTTTTAAAAACGAAATATCTTAAGAACCGTTTTTTGAAATTACAAACCGTTTTTATATTTGAGATCCTGGCGTTGAGATCTTCAAAACTAGATCGCATGTTGATAGGTTTCGAGAAACTTCTTTTTTCAGACTTTGTACGCCCTATTCTATATACTTTATACTTTCCCTGTCAGTTTATACTTCCAGTAGCAACATACGTGTACATCCGGTAGCAGACGCGTGGGTTTACACCATGTACACCGTGTATAGCCAGTAGCAGTGTGCTTGTACACCGTGTATTTTCAGTACCAACGTGGATATACACCCATAAGCAGCGCGTGGGTGTATATACAGTACTAAGCTCGGTGTATAGAAACGTGCGTGTACTTTTAGGTACACCACGTTTATACTTTTAGGTACAACGTGTGTATACTTTCAGCATCAACTTTTGTATACTTTCAGATACATGTGTGTACTTTTTAGGTGAGCGGTAGTACGAGCAACGCCGAGCCCGTAGCACGCACTACGACCAATACACGCTTCGACCAATGCGAACAACGACCTATGTACTCCTTCAAGTTCTTTATAAATGGTTATCGAGGCGAAGCCGAGCCGTATAAAAATATCGAGATGAAGCCGTGTATCGGTATACATTGTTACTAGATGTATAAACTGCTATTAAAAGTACAAAATGTATAAAACAGGGAGTATAAAGTACGGAAAACAATTCTCGAAACCTATCAATATGGGATCTAGTTTTAAAGATCTCGACGCGAGGATGTCAAATATAAAAACGGTTAGTAATTCTGAGATATTTCATTTAAAAAACCGATCTCAAAATAAATATGTGCTCGTTGTACGCTTCACTCACCACCGCCACGCGTCGTTCACTCGCTTGCTGGAATTTCTCTCTCGGAAGGTGGTTACGAGAGGATTCTCTTTTTCTAATTGCACCCGCGGAATATGGGATCCTACTTTGTGGGCTTTAGGCGGTGGTTAAGGTTGGCCTGGGCGGCAATGGACTTTTCCCGCTTGGCGGCTCTCTCTCCTCTTTTTTTTTGAACATCTGGCGGCTCTGTACTCTTTTTTTCTTTTTGAACATCTGGGATACATATTCGATTTGGAGCAGCAGTTTAAGCAACCGTTTGCTTTCCAGAGATAATTTCAAGTGCTACGTCAACATAGGTGTGTTAATTATTGGCTGAACTGCGTCAAGAAAGAAAGGCTCAATGCCTTCAAATTTATTTTTCATTTCCAAGTCAGCTTGTATGGAGATTTTGGAGTTTGTCCAGTCAAAATTGCTGCTGCTCTATCTTATGGTGACTCGGTCCTCCCGTTTAGCTTTCAGCGCCATTGCTGACATCTGGTTGCCAACCAGGAAGACTCCGCCCTGATTAAATGAGACCTTATGTCATTTTTTGTCCATTTCCTCAGCATTGTATTCTCTTTTATTTTGTGTTAGCTCCTTATTTAGTTATTTGACCCCTGTTTTCAAAGATTCTTCAGAAAAAAAAAAATCGGATTAACCTGTTTCTTGCTAAGTTAATTAAACTTGTCAAAGAACTTTTTTGTAATAGAAGTTTCTATCATTACTATGGTGTGCACTTTTCTTGACCTAGATAACATCACGCGGTGCCTACTTCCATTTTATCCTCGTGTCGGGTTAATTTCTACACTGCACGGTTACTAGTTGTAGCTGCGACAAGCCCCGTCTTTCCTACCGATTCTGTTGGACACGGAGTCCATGGATTCACGTCGAGATCACCACACGGCGGGGACTGACGCCGAAGTGGAGTTGGAACTGGAGCTCGGCGAGCCCGACAGTGCACCTTCCATCAACCCTCGTTGAGCAAGAAGCGCCCGGCACAATGACCGACAGCCGGCGGGCTCCAGGACGAGCCCGCCGTCTAATCCGGAGGCTCAGCCCGGCGTCGGTCGGGAGTGCCTGCAAGCGGTGGCTGAAGCACCCGGCGCACCTCGCACTGCTCGCGTGGGGGCTCTGCGTCGCGGTGTCCGGCTCCATGCTCGGCCTTCTCCTCCTCGGCGCCCTCGACGGTGCCTTCCCGCGCAGGGCACTCCGCAACCGGTGGGTCGAGATCAATAACCAGATCCTGAACGCTCTGTTCACCCTCATGACCATCTACCAGCACCCCGTGCTCTTCCACCACGCCGTCTTGCTGCTCCGGTGGCGGCAGGGGGACGGGAAGGCTTCATCAACGCGCACCGCACGTGAGAGCACTTGCACGTCGGTCAGCGCCCTCCAGCCCCTCGAACTGCCCAATGGACGTCTTGGTGAACACAGGCAACGCCGCGACTGCCCAAGCGATCGATGCCTTGTTTGAGCACGCGCGCGGATGGCACGTTACTGGCCTGCTCCCGGTTTGACCACGTACGTACATGCATCCCTTCTTTTTTGAGCTGCTATAGCGGTTGGAGCCCTTGTTTGTCGCTGGATCCCATCTTTCTCTCTCTCTCTCGCTCTTTTATTTTGACACGTACCGATCTCTGTGAAGGAAGGAAGGGCTGATAACTCGTACGCGTTATGTTACGTACGTACGAGTTTCACTCTTTTCCGTTTCTTTCTCAAATCCATCCATCCACCCTTGCAAAAAACAAAAAAGAAAATCCATCCATCCACATAATGGGCTGGGCCTCTTTTCCGGGTTTTTTTTTTCTGTGGCGTAGCGGAAGGAAGCGCAAATAAATCACGTCACTTAAACCAGGATGATCGCCCATATTTACATTACCTACGACCTTAACTTTTCTCCGTTTTCCTTTCTCCTCTCAAATTCATCCACGATCCATATATTCAACTCCTACCTACCACATAATTAATGGGCTGGGCCTCTTTTTTTCTCTATTTTTAACTCCTATCTACCTGCCACTTTTCTTTTTCTTCCTCTCTTTTCTCGTCCACTCATTGTCCAAACAAAACAAATGTACAAGAGCCATGTGCCTGCAGTTATACCGAATTAATCAAACGGCACGAACTTCTAAAAAAAAATGTACATGCATGCCTGCATATACCTACTATAGTATGTACCAAAAATTATAAATAAAAACATGCATATCGAGTACCTCAAAATTAATGAGGGCGCGCATGCATGTGCACCTCAACATCCATGCATCACACGTCTAGGCTACTCTTAACTCTAACCCATCATCGCCATCCGAATTCTAGATGCCTACCTACAGTTATCATCACACCCTCAACTAGACAACTTACACCATATCTAACAATCTCTAACCACAAAACCAAACTTTCCCGCAACTGCCCTTTTATACCCACTCCGCCGCCCGCAGCCACCGACGCAAAATCCACCACCGCCCCGACCACTACCCAACCGCTGCACCGTCGCCCCCACCCACCCAATCCTCGCCACCGCTGCCATGGCCCCCCGTCGCGGTCCAAAGAGCTCCGGCGACTTGCTCAGCGTGCGACAGCGTCCCTTCGGCCGCTTCATGGCCTATGGCGCGGCTCTGTGGTGGAGTTTTGGTTGCCCGCCGCACGAGCTTAACTGCACCGACAAGAAACTTGTAGCGGCCCATGTGAGAAATATTAGCTACACATTTTCAATAGAAAGGCTCGTAGAATATTTAAATATGTAATTAGTTATATCCGTAACTATTTAAATCGTGGGTTTGTTTTCCACATTAAAAATAACGACTATTGTAGCACGCGACGAGGTTGCTCCAAACATGAAAGGAGAAGGAGGCGCATGCAGAGTAGCGCCCGGTATTTGGGTCGCAAGTTTATGTGTTTTGAGTACAATCGTGGTATTTGGGTCTTTTATTAATAATTCGGAACAAGTAAAGCTAGATTTGAAAATTTTGACTCAGATCAGGATGAATGAGTTGTGCAACATTAGTCTTTGCAGGATACCGTGTCTATGTAGCTTAGTCACCCTAGAGCACATATATAGGGTTTCTACGCCTAGACTTTAGTTGGGCACGCAACGCCGATAGTGGAGCTCGGCAATGACGTCGACGCACAACTTTCCGAAGGAGGTGTATCGATGGAGGTACGTGGTCAATCGTGTGGTGAGTACCGGTAGGGAAGCAGATATAGTATGAGGTGATGGGATGCCACATTTGTAATGAGAGTATTTCGTAAGAGATATGGCAGAGGGTAATTTGAGGTTGAACACGCAAGAAAGTTTGAAGTTGGTAAATTTGTGGACAGGGATCGAGAGAGAGATGCAAGAAAGCATGTGAGATCTTATGAGTAGGAGGGAGTACATGACAAAAAATATTATAATTCACATGAAATAACACATACCAAATAGTTGTACACCATGGGACTATTTATATGATAAAACATATTATCAAACTAATATGACATAAATATCATCAATTTTGTAATCAAATAATAACATATGGTATAAATACCATGCATAATTTATATAAAAATTTCACAAAAAATAATAGGAACATGAGAATTCAGTATGAAGTGGTATATGAATTTTTTTTTAAATATCAAATAAAAAACATATAAGAGCAAGCAAAACATAGGGTAGCTATGCATGTGACAATATGGTGGGATCTTTATTTCTTTAATGTATGTGTTGTATCTTGATAGTCGTAAGAAAAGTTCTTCACACACGGCTTAGGTGCCCATGCGCCACCACTAATGGCAGTGGTATAATCCTCGTGCTCACTGATGTCACTGGATTAAAAAAATATACTAGATCAAGGGATAATAGTCGAGAGTATTTTCAAGACACCATGAAATATCGTCAAGTTGAATAAAAAGCAGAAGGAAATACAAAAACACTACATATGTGTAAAAAGCAAACAATGTTATCCTCTATTGGTATAATAATTATTACACACAATATTGATTTGAACATTCACTAAACAACACATAAAATGATAGGTAATAATCGTCTCCTAGTATAAAGTATTAATATGTGACAACAAAATGACACATGTAATGGATAGGTTTTACAGTCTAGGTTTTTTGTTTAGGGTATAGATTTACGGTGTAGGGGTATAGGGTATTGACACATGTGTGTGAAGGGGTATAGGGTATAGATTTACGGTGTAGGGGTATAGGGTATTGACACATATGTGACAACAAAATGACACATGTAATGTATAGGGTTGGAAGTATTTCTAGGTGATAGCGCATGTGTGTGAAGGGGTCACACCGTGGAACTAGTTTTTGAATCTTTCAACATTCCACCACACTTTCATACATATTCTACGGTCACATGCAAGGTTTGAAGGTATTCCGATGCCCGCGAAGCGTTGTTTCCTATGAGCGTACCCCCTACACGTGCGACTGAAGAGGGTAGCGAAGTGCATCAATTTCTTGGTTGTGTTAGATTAGCCCCTAGCAACAACAAAAAACATGATCCACCCCAACTATTTAAAATATTACCCCGGTTCACCCAAAGTGGGAGTTTCGGGCTACAACCTACAAGTACATAAAATCACAAGAGAGAAGATGTCGGTGAAGCGGTCACACGCCGAAGTGGGATCTTGGACATCTAAGACCAAAACAAAACTTATACACATGTGATATGGCACCATCTAGGTTTTGGTTGGATTCAAACAATCCGGAGCACCTCTCTGGCGAAACACTAGACCCGCTGGAGAAACCCTAGCTTTTCGGGGTACCCAATACACGTGCGCCAGAAAAGAGTAGAATAGTGCAACCAATTTTTAGTTGTGTTAGGTTATCCCCTAGAAAGAACCAAAAACAGGATCTACCCCAACTTTTGAAAAGATTTCTCCCAAAAAACCCTATCCTCACCCCCGGACGATCGGGCGTAGAGGAGCCCCGCAAGGCTAGGCCTCGACAGCACCGGATCAATCGCCCACCAACACACGTCACCATTACTATCTTCTCCACCGCCACCCTAGCCTCAGTTTCGATTTAAAAAATCTCGCTAACCTAACCCGCGGTCTTCGTCTTGTATACGGATCACCGTTAGTTCTTTTGAGCTTTGACATCACTGGCTGCTAGTCCTAGCTTCTTCGCCGCCTTGGATTTCCAAAGAGAAAATGTAAGTACTAGTTCATTTTTGTTTGTGTGTGTGTATGCTTATTTATGACAAAGACCAAACATGGCTCTGAATTTCATCAAACATTTGTACAAACTAGGGGAAACTACCCCTTCCATTATACATTCCGTAGGACTAAACATATATTGGTAGGGTCCTTACACTAAATTTAAATGAAACCATATTGTATTCAGTGATATTCATGAAGGCGTCGTCGGGGCGGTGCTCTTGCTTCTCCAAGCCGAGTTCTCCGGGATAAACCCTAAATCCCTCGCAGGATCGGGCGAGGGTGGCTCTCCCGTCACGTGATTCTTGTGGCCTCTCCTTGGATGCTCCACCGGCCGAGTGAGCTGGGGGTTGGTGGTGGGCGACGGCGATTCTTTGTCTTCGTCTAGGTGGTGCGCGGCCCTATGGATGGCGTGGATGTCGGAGCGGCGGCTACGGATCTTCGACTTGCACTAAGTTGACCACCATCGTTTTTTAGTGTCACGTATATGCATGTATTTCGTAGGAATCAACTATGTGCTTCGTCCATATGTCCACTACAGGAACGTGCCGATGCACCGAGGGTTTAGGTCTACGCCAACGACATTTTGTCCGGTTCTTCGGCGTAGATCCGAGCCAGGCCAGCACGACGCCTGATGCCCTGATCATTGGCAAAAAACAAGCCGTCGGTGTAGACCTTGTAAGGCCGACGGCCACCGTCGGCGTAAAAAAGTCGTCGACGTGGGTCACTGCACGCTGACGGCAGCCATCGACGTACTTAAGCTGTACGCATAGCTTACAGGGTAGGGTTTAACCCATAGCTAATTTTCCCCCTCATTTTTATGATTATATTTTTTTACTCTTCATTTTTATGATATGTTCTTGTTTATTATGACTATATTTTTTTAGTATGGTTATATTTTTTTTTTACCAATCGGAGAAATTTGTGTCCTCCAGATAGCGGTCTCCATCCACCTAAAATGACGTCGCAAATTTTGTCTCTCACAACTGCCCATGCCGGGAAATTGCGTAAGTGTTATATGTAATGTGTGTGAATATTATCTCTCACACATTTTGGATAGGTTACAGAAATCATTAGAAACCATATTTGGACCCAAACTGTCACAAGATACTACCTTGTTCCACCAAAATGGGGTGTTTCCCCCTAATAATTAAAGTCCGTAACCTACGTAGCTATGTGACAACGCATGTCTGTCAAGGGGGTCGCTAACCTAACCCGTGGTCCTCATCGACGTGTATGCGCGTCACCGTGATTTCTTTTCAGGTTTGACACCACTGGCTGTTAGAGTTAGCTTCTCTACCGCCTTGGAGACCCTAGTCTTTTATTTTGTTTTGAAATGGCTCGCCCACCTATAACTCGCAGTCCTTGTCATGTATTCGCATCACCGTGATTTATTTTGAGGTCTGACATCACTTGTTGCTAGTTCAAACTTCTCCACCACCGCCTTGGAGACCCTTGGCTCGATTTTGTTTCGAAAAATCTCGCTAACCTAACGCGTCGGTCCTCGGTCGTGTATGCACATGCATGCAGCTGGACATGAGGTAGCACGTAGGTGTTGGAGCGTGCCGACGGATGCATCACAGTTTGTGTGTAAAAACTACACGTGACTTCTAAATTTGGTTTCAAATTTTGCGTTTGTGATGTATTACACGTTGGGCAGTGGTGCCCTAAAATAGGACAGCGGGTAAAGTTGTAGATGTTTTGTTGCCTTAAAATACAAAATCAGTTTCCCTATAATGCAAGAAAAAAACCTGCCCTATAATAGGGCGGTTGTTAGAGATGCTCTTACAAGAACGATTGCGACCTAACTCTTGATGGCCATCGTCGCCAAGGTGGAGCCAAAGATTTGTCTTAGGAAACCACTTTTTAGATTTACTATGTATGCACATGAGTAGTACACAAGAAAATCCAATCGTTGTGGAGGGGGCGGCTTACCCCCTACTTCTCCAACCTTGCCTCCAGCCCCGATCTCCACCAAGACCACCACGCCCGATTTATCTATACTACGTCGTGAATACCTCAAAATTATATACTACTAGAAGAAGAAGGGAAGGTGTTGTTACGGAAGATGGTGGGCACGTGGCCTTCGAATTCCCGTCAAAGCGGCGACTAGCCAAGTTGAGAGGGGTCGGTTCTATTGGCGGCATGGTAACAAGCAACCCCAATAGGGCATATGCGAGATCGTAGCTACCAGGACAGTCAACAATGAAACATTAGAGCACCTGGGCAAAGGATTGAAAGGTAGAGGAAGAAGTCATGGTTGTTGCTCCTCCCTTGCCAGCCCCGAGAAGGACATTGTGGCTGACATGGAGAGCAAGATAATTATTACCTATCATTTCATGTGCCATCTTGTTATCACGTTATTATTCTATTTTCTGCATATTATTTCGTGTGTTTTCTTATTCCCGCGATTATTATTTTATGCATGAAATGAAAGCTTAAGATCCGTCATTTCATGTGTCCAAGGATATCGCGTTTTATTGGGGGCCTTCTTTGAGCCCAAAAATAGCTATTATCTATCATTTAATGTGTCGTCTCATAGTCGATTTTTATTATTTTATGCTAGGAGGCAACTATTGCGTATGATTTGGTGGGTCGTCTTTGTTGTCACATGTTATTACTCTATGCATTTAATGATATTTATTACCTATCATGTAAAAGTATTTTTTCACGTGGGAAACTTTTGTATATGAGTTGTGATCAAGGCTATTTCCATGACATGCAAATTTTAGAACATCGGTTTCTCTTCCCTCTCTTCATACCCATGAACAAAAGCCACGAAGTTGCAAAAAGGCTATCCAATTCTTCCAACGGGCCAACAAGGTTGACAAAACAAAATGCGACCGGAATTCGCAAAAAATTGTAGTATATTTGCAAGTCACCCACATGGTCCAAAGACCACTCCTCGCCACCCACATGGTCCAAAGAGATGGGCCATCACCACCGCAACGCCGCCTTGCCGTCAAAACGGTCGTGTAGCTCACCTTCCGGGGCCGCTACCCCGTTCTCCCTGCCGTGCCGCTACCACCTCACCATGACCATCACTGGTGCCTGTCGCACCCGGACTTCTAAAGGATACTCGTCGTTCCGTTGAACAGTAGTAGATTGGATTACGGGGCTTACCGGCACCCGTGTCCTCTTACGAGTAGGCCAACACACGTATGTGTGACAACCAACCCCTATCTGTTCAGCGTCGACGTAAACTATCCCATAGAAATCAGGATACTACCATTGACGTACTTCATACCATACACACATGGTACGTCAACGGCTTGTAACAGAATGATAGCACAACATATCTCTAAGACACAAAAGATTGAAATAAGTTGCAAATAGCTCTCACTAGAGCAGAGATAGCAAATACAATCATCCAGAGGACACATGTCCCAACATAACGTCATTACATCTCAGCGGAAGCATTCAAAGGGTCTGAGTACAGACAAATCCAAATAGGCTTAAGAAGCCGGGAACTGAAAGAAAGACGGAGCCCATCCACGTAGCCTCGGATCCTGCCCGGGTCCGCTACCTACTCGTCAGCAGCCTCGTCAAACTCCACGTAGTAGCCGTCACTGGGATCCTCGTAAGCGTAGTCTGCGGAAACCACAGCCCCAAAGGGGTTAGTACATAAACGTACTGGCAAGCAAGACTCACAGTTCACCAAAATGTAGCCCGTCAACACCAAGCACAGATGCCTTGGGTTCAACGGAAGAAAGGGGATATAAAAGATGTTGCAACTGGCTGCGCTAACCAACTACAGAGATTCTACCAATTCCGGCTAACAGAAAGAAGATAAGATATCGTATCGTAACCAAC
This sequence comes from Alopecurus myosuroides, assembly GCA_028641055.1. Taxonomy (NCBI): domain Eukaryota; kingdom Viridiplantae; phylum Streptophyta; class Magnoliopsida; order Poales; family Poaceae; genus Alopecurus; species Alopecurus myosuroides. The sequence continues at coordinate 38,743 of JAPCYS010003935.1, forward strand.
TATAACTAACCACCAAACAAACCCATCCTGGATCTCGCCCCTTATCCAAAGAAGCAATCCGAGGATAACTCACACAGTTGGATTAATGAATAATGGATCAAGTTGTTGTGTCAATAAGTCTATTACTAGTCAAGTTATCAATAGTTAGGTGTTTGTTCTGAGTACTTGTTAGCCAGTACTTTCACCAAGTCAACCATAACCGCGGAAAACACGGCTTCTCGAGAAGATTTATCCCTGCAGGGGTGCACCAATTTGGCCGTACACGTAAGAATAACCCGCCAGATGGGATGCCTCCCACCAAGCGGGGCACTCAACACAACTCAACTCTTCTTCGCATCAAGCCCAAAGCACCTTGGGCGCACGGCTAATCGAGCCCCGAAGAAAGGGGACCCTCATAGCACTCTAAGAACGTGTCCCCCTATATGCCGACTACAAAAGTTCCACCCTGCGCTGGGCTCGCAAAAACATGCATGCGGCAAATAGAAAACACGAACTAAATGAGGCGATTTGGACGAGATGCGAATCGAATCAAATTGAGGGGGGCTCCCATACACGCTTCCCACATGCGGATAGTGCGCTCATCATGGATCAGTAGACAAGACCCTTTTCCTATTAGGGTCGACACTAGCAGGCCTCAAAACCACACAGGGCCTCCTGCCGGTGCCTTATCAGCATATTATTATTAACAGGTTGATTGATTAACATCGAGCCCCCAGAACATAATAGAATTATATTAGCAGAAAGTAACGGGTAACAGACTCGAGCAAAACAACCTAAGCATGCTAGTAAGACACTGGCTCAAACAATGGGGTTGTAGGAGTGGAGGTGAGGCAATATCAGGGTTAAGGGATTCATGTGATAGGTTCGTAACAGAAACACCGATACATATGGCTAGCATAAATAGACAACGGAAAGTATCGGTAACCAATGTTGAAAGGAACACAGTGGTTCATGTGAGTGATAACTTGCCTGCAAACTCAGCAGCCTGGTACTGAGCTAGATCCTCAGAAGGGGTGCTGTAAGGATCGTCTGTCTCAACGTCGTCGTCTATCCGAGAAGAAGCAAACAGACAATGCAGAAAGATAAACAATCAATACCATGGCATAGTGCACAATCATGGGATGATGCATGTCAAGTTAAATGTATGCATCAAAATAAACTAGTGGACTTTGTAACTCAATT
>JAPCYS010001462.1:0-39898 GCA_028641055.1 Alopecurus myosuroides
ATTTAGAAATGGCTTTAACTTTAGCATTTCACCTGAAGTTGTTTAATCGTGTGTACTTGGTTCATCTTGATATTAACATGCTACTCACTATCTAAAGTGAAACTGAAATTGTTTCATTGTCATTGTGGCATTGGGATTCTCATGAATTGGGATAGCAAATTGCTGTTTCAAGAAAATAACATGACTTGGAAAAAACAGGAACATCATGCTGAATTGATTACAGCTAGTGAGCCAATCTTAGTGGATTTTTCTCGAAGCAGTGACAGATATACACTGTGCAAAAGTGTTCCGTGGATTAGTAACCATTTCCCGTGTGTATTACTATTTGAATTCGTCCGGGACACCAATGGTTCAGTTGATATGCTGTTGCCAATAGTGTTGATGAGTTTACTCTCTGGACTACTCTGTTTAATGAACGGGAGAAATAGGTTGTCGCTGTTGAAGTGTATAAGTGGATTGTACTAGCCCCTTCCATCAGTTTGGACTTATGGTTGCGCTGGTTAGTGCATGCAGCTTGATAGTCGCTACGTATGGTAGAGACTAGAGACTTACGAAATGGTGCAGGTTATGTTAGAGACAAATGAAAACATGGGTCTTAGCAATTCAGTCCCAATACGTATCGGGCCAGCTCATGAATGTCGTAAAACATGCTCAAAATCTTACTGAAGTTGGCTGTGTTCCGAGAAAAAGTATTAGCAATTCTATCCCTGTTTTCACTCCTACAAAGGTGTCAATTGGCGGGGGTGAGATGTTCACCTTTGGCTACACTACATGTTGGATCTGGAATAGATGGTTGGGATAAGATTAGTTTGATCTGGCACAGATGGTAGACTCTTTTTCTGGAAAAGCTACGGTTTATAGTTTCTAATCCATATATTAATGTGCTGGTATTGTGCTAGTGAGTTTCCAACAAAAGTTGCGCGTAAGCGTTGCTCTTTGGTTTAGTGGAGTAGGTTGTTGTCAGGCTTATCAGATATTCAGTTGCCTTCTTTGCACTGGATGTTATGATCGTTTTTGTTCGATTAACTTCTTAGGCACCCGAATATTGTGAAATCCCATATTCCCATTGACGAGGTGGATTCAGGCCAACTCGTCACAAAGAGACAATAAGTGATCTTTTCCTTTCAGTGCTGCATTTTGTTTAGACCATGGCTTCATGCTGCAGCCTTGCCGAGTTATTTAAAACTTACTGCTATCTTCTTACTGCATTGCTACACTGATTCAAAAATCTTGCGAAAGTCCACTCTTACAACACCTGTACAATTTCCATTTATTTAAATTCTCTGTAGCCGGTTGCAAAATCGTCCTTAACCCTAACCTTACCATCATCATCCGCTAACATTTTTTGTTGTCCATGTTCCATTCAGGGCACCCTGGGAACCGTGTATGGTATCATGGCTGTGACCACTGCAAGCAAACCAGGAAAGAAGATGGCTGCCAGGAAAACAGGGATACTGGCACGGCATCGTGAAGGTGCGTCGAAAGCGAGTGCATCGCTGGATCGTTGTGATTTTGAACTGTCCCTGACCTGAGTTGCTGTGATCAGAAACCAGATGTTTTTGGGTTGTTGTACTCTGATAATTTGACGCATCCATGAAGGTTTTGCCCCTTTCTTTTTGTGGCTTCTGTATCGAAATTGGCGCCTATGTAGCATGTATGGCCTCACATGTCGGTGGGACATCGGTGCCATGTGAGGGACGCATCTGTATCGGCATCACCAGTGAGGATTTTGTTGCCCTTTTTTCTGAACTGTGGCCTCAGCAATTCCGCTCTGCATATGGATGGTCCTGCTCACTAAATAGCCTGAAGTTCATATCAGATTTAGCTGAATCCAGAAGTAGCAACCAACTAGATCCTGTCATGCAAGACTTTTTTTTTTGAAACCATAATAAATATATTAAGCTAGCAAGCCGCCTCATTAAAAACCTTCTAGTCCCCGTAGGTACCCTGGTAAGGAAAAGAGTGCGTCTGAAACTTGCTGCCACCATAATCACACCCTAGTTACATCATCTAGAAGAGTTTGCAAGAGGAAGCTAGGGGGTTCATCGACCCAGGTACAGTTATTATTCGATCTAAAGCAATGCCGCGCTGCCATATTACATTCCCTAGTGCAATGTGCAAACTCCACACAACCAATTAAACCAGCAACGTAGAATGTCTCAGAATAGATCGCTGCCCTCTCATTCCAAATTTGGGCATGGCCTGAGCAATAGTTTACCAACTTCACCGAGTCTGACTCAGCTTCAACAATATTTGCTCCTCTTTGGTGTGAGAATACGAGACCATATTTCATCGCCAGAGCCTCAGCCAACTCCACAGAGGATACATGAGGGAGGAAGACCCCCCCGTCGCGACAAAGGCCCCATGATCATCTCTAATAATAAACCGGAAGACCCCCCCCCCCCCCCCCCCCCGTCGCGACAAAGGCCCCATGATCATCTCTAATAATAAACCCAACATCACCTGTTTTTGATTCCTCACAGAAGGCAGCGTCCGCGTTCATCTTCCACGAATTTAATCTCGGCATAGCCCATTTCGGTTTAGGCACCGAGTAATTATCCGAGGACACCTTTGTATGGTTAAGGGTCAAAGCCCGGATTGAGACAGCGCACTGATGGGCATGTGGAATATTTTTCCCGTGAGTTTTTTTTGCCTTCTTAGCCACCATACATACCACATTCCGGTGACCATCAATTCCTTCAGCAGCAGATCTGAATAACCCTGAACAGTACAGGGTTTCGATATCAGGATTAACTCAAGCACTCGAGCTCCCTCAGCCGTACCATTACGATATTGGTTAATGATCTCTAGGATTCCCAGCTCCCTCCAAATACTCATAGCCAGATCACATTCAAATAGTAAATGCATCATATCTTCCTCAGCGTTACCACATACTGGGCATAAACCCGAATCAGCTATGTGTCTATTCACCAAAACCTTCTTAATAGGAACAATGCCGTGCTCCACCCTCCAGCAATTTTTTTACCTTAGCTGAATTTTTAACCGCCAAAGAATTCTCCATGCTACTGGATCAACAACGATTCCTTGTATCAGAGGTTGACAGGCAAGCCCATTATGTTGGTGTCTCCATTCTAGATAGTAGGCAGATTTTATCGAAAAAATACCACTCCGATTCGCATTCCAAGCGATGAAGTCGTCAAAAGCATGAATATTCAGAGGTATCTGTAGAATACGGTTAGCATCTTGAGGATTAAAAATGCTATGAATTAACTCATGGTCCCAATGCTCCGTGTCGGGATTGATAAGCTCCTCTACCCTTGTCAATAAACAGTTACCTCTATTAGTAGAGACCCTCTGATTGTTTGCATGTGGAATCCAGGGATCATACCAGATATCAATGGACCTCCCATTACCAACCCTCCAGATATAACCTCTTTTAAAAGTTTGAATACCCGAAAGCAAGCTTTGCCAAGTGAAAGAGCTTCCCGCCTTAGGCCCAGCTTTTAATATATCTCCAGAGGGAAAATATTTAGCCCGGAGGACCCGAGCACACAAAGTATCAGGCTCTGAGATTAAGCGCCACACTTATTTGGCCAACAGTGCAAGATTGAACGAGTCTAGATCCCGAAAACCCATGCCACCCTCCCTCTTGGGGAAGCACATTTTCCACCAAGAATACCAATGCATTTTCTTACCTTGATCATCGTCGCCCCACCAAAACTGCGATATCGCATCCGTAATCTTTTTGCACACCTTTTTTGGTAAAAGGAAGACAGACATGGCATATACAGGGATTGATTGAGCAATGGCTTTCAAAAGAATTTCTTTACCTCCAATCGATAATTGCTTTTCTCTCCACCCCTTTAATCTTTGCAAAATTCTATCAACAAAGTGCATAAAGCAATCACTGCGATCTGCCCCAACAGTAGCCCCAAATACTTGTCAGATAAGGCCTCATTATCGATATTTAAAATCTCACAAATCCCATTCTTCAAATCAATATCAGTGTTGGGACCGAAAAAAATACTGGATTTTGCCACACTCACCATTTGTCCCGAATTCGCACAATACTCGTCAAGAACTCTTTGCAAGGAGGTTGCATTATGTAAATCTGCTTTCAAAAGGATCAAGGAATCATCAGCAAATAGTAGGTTTGAAACTGATGGTGCATTCCTACACACTTTAATCCCCTCAATACCACGAACCTCTTCTTCATGCATTAAACTTCTTGACAAGCCCTCTGCACATAGCAAAAATAAATAAGGAGACAGAGGGTCCCCTTGTCTGATGCCTCTAGTAGGTGAGAACCCCTCAGAAAGCTGAGAATTAAATCTCACCGAGTAGGACACCGAGGTGACGCAAGCCATGACCAAATCAATCCAAATTGGATGAAACCCAAATTTATTCAACATATCTCTCAAAAAAGTCCACTCAACTCTATCATACGCTTTATGAATATCAAGTTTAATTGCGCAAAGACCCGAATTACCTCTCCTCTTGTTTTTGATCTTGTGGATGCACTCATAAGCAACCAACACGTTGTCGGTGATAAGTCTTCCCGGTACAAAGGCACTTTGAGAAGGTGAAATGATTTCGGGCAGAATAGATTTCAATCTTGCAGCTATCATTTTTGAAATAATTTTATACACCACATTACAGAGAGATATAGGTCGAAATTGAGATACCTCCTCCGGAACATCCACCTTGGGAATAAGTACGATCACTGTTTCATTCCACCCATCCGGGATAATCCGATCATTGATAGCTTTTAACACCGCTTGAGAAATATTATCTCCCACAATATGCCAAAATTTCTTGAAGAATATTGCATGCAAACCATCGGGACCAGGGGCTTTAAGATCCCCTATGCTAAACACAGCCTTCTTCACATCCTCATTAGTGTACGGCTCTAGGAGTCTATCATTCATATCCACAGTAACTTGAGCAGGAATTTTATCGAGAACACTACAACAGGAACCCCCCTTTAACAACGAATGTATGTGTTGTCAAATGTCCATATAAGCGTTGTTAACGTCTACACCAACGGATTATGTATGTGTTGCCGTTGGTGGCGTTGCAAGGGTTAACAACAACACATATACTTGCATTGGTAAATGGCATTAAAAACCGTTGTGCGATAGCAACGCACATACTTAGAGACTCGCAACCCTTCATATGTGTTGGTGGTTACGCTGCATGAATGGATATTGAAATGGGAAAATCTGGTTAGCATAATCTTAGAAGAGTTGCTAGATAGCTCATACAATCAATGTCAGTTTATATATTGCAATAATCATTTGTTCAATGCCGAGAGTGCACAGGAACCAAAATATAAGAAACAAAATCGCTTCATATATTGAGTAAACTTTGTAGCTTTACAAAGAATCTGAACCGATTATTACAAGAAATGATATGTGAAGATGACATTCTAAAACATAATGTATAACCATCTTGTTGTAGCACTGTTCTTGAACTTGCTATCAGCATCTCAGCCATGCATCGTCCATTTATTTTGGCAATCTACAACAACACCAAAACCTGAGATAAGTAACATACCATTAGTGAGACAAGAAGTTAACAATATAGTACATTTATAATAGTTGCAACATACAGAGGTTGAAGGCCATGAGATAATTAATCTCCTTGCATGAACACTTCTGTGAACATAGAAACATGTTCGTGATTATCTTCTCTGAACTGCAAAGTCAAAGTAACTACAGGGGGCCTGGAACTCTTTTAGTCATATAATTATATATCTTGCATGACTTCCTCTATCCAGGTTCAATTAATCTTTCCAGGCTGCTACACTCGTTGAGGACAACTTATGAGGAAGTTTGATCTGTCTTAAAGTAGTTTAGTGCATTCGATCTTTTGACTGAAATTTTTGTAGTTAAACAGGTTAAATATTAAATAGCAAATAGAATTAGGATAAAAGATGTAACATAGAAATTTCCTGAGCAGTGCTATTGACTAAACCTATAATAGCTCACAGAGTAAATGGTTCAAAGAATATAGCAGCTAGGATAATATATGGAGTGTAGTAACTGCATAAGCATTTCGGTGTTGTGTTGACTCACTGTGCATCCTTCTGGAAGAAAAATTGGTATTAAATCTCCACAAAATACAAAATTTTCATCATTCAGAAGTAGCTGAAGTATTGCACACTTCAGCATGTACGCTAGTACATGTGAGATGCTGAGACTAATATATTTGAGACCATAACTGCCTCAGGACAAAATAGGAAAATACAACAGCAGGCCATACTCTAATTACCTTGAAACCCTTCTTGTGTACGTACAACCTTGGATTTACATTTCTCACAGTTGCAATGCACAAATAATGAAGATTTACCTCTCGTCAGAAACTGCATAAGCACAAGACCAACAGAAATTTCAGAAGCAGCGTCTAAAAATCTGCATGTAAATATTACCTGACAATCACAACATAATATGGAGTCAAGGAAATTACAGAATTTTAGATCTTGGTCGTATCCCTGGTTGAGTAGAAGGGGTTCCATGATTAAAAGTCAGTGTAGTTTCCTATATTTCTGTATCTGACTTGTTACTCCCTTGTCTAGCCCGAAAGTTTCATACCATTGATATTCATGCACAATCATATAATACAAAGTGGGATATTATTGAATTAATAGATTATTTTGTTTGCACATGTATAGCAACAGACTTAAGCTGGTCTGTAAGATAGTTATTCTATTTCTGATATGGGAAAGAACGCAACTGTGGCCTGCACAAAAGAAGATTGATAGGCACCCCATAAGCATAGTATAACTGATATTTACAAATCATGTGAACAAAATGAGCTGGGCATAGTAACTCAAGACGCAACTATTAAATTAATGAAAACATAGACTGATAGACGCAGGTTAATGTTTGAACCGATCCTGCATGTCGCAGGAGCACCAATAAAGCTATGGAACATACCAAGCTGAAAAATTTGGGGAAACAGATCACGTACTAAAATTAGTAAAAGAGAGCAATCAAATGTAGGATCTAATCATCTGATTAAAGGATATGGCTGGTGGGGGCAGTGGTTGGCTGTTGGCAGTCGTGGCAGGGGATCTGGGACGGAACGGTAGGAGACACAACACTGATCCATCGAGCTTAGAATTACCTGAAATAATGACGGATCAAACCAACAAAGGACAGCAGACATTAGATGGGGTGAGAGAGGAACTTAAATATCTCCAGTTCAAAATCGGATTGTCGGATCTCCACCAATATCTCTGCACACAATGGTCCCCGTCGATGGAGGGTTATGGGTAGCCTTTGACTCGCCTGCTCGCGGCCGCACATGATTAAGGAACCCTCAACACCATAATCCTATAAAGCAAGTGCCAAGAACAAATCAAGACGCTACTACCCTAAAGACCATAGCTGAGACCAAGGAAGAGATGCTCACACGGTCTTGAGAACACAGGTGGCAGCGGCGGCCGGGTGGTACCAGAATGACGAGATCTAGCGGTGGCGTTTTACTTGGAGGAGCAGATCTGGTGGGGGCGTATTACCTGCGGATGAGAGGATTAGGATTGGGGGGCAATACTCGAGGGAGGGTTTCAGGGAAGTTATAGATTCTCTCTCCGCTAACCCAGGAAGTGGGGAGTTCTTTTTCTTGGCCAACAGGAAGTGGGGAGTTAGTTCCGTGGAAACACATGTCTACTCCGTTGGAAGATATGCGTAGCTACACGGGGGTTCGTGGTGTAGTGGAAATTGGGGATCTGTCACATTAATTTCCGAGTTGAACAGGTTAGTAATTTTTTTTTGAATAACAGGATTAAGAGCCTCTGTACCTTCCACAAATTCTCCCTCCTGGTTCCTAAGCTTCTTGATATAATTCCTCTTTTGTCTAGCCGAGGCAAAGCTATGAAAATATGCTGTATTTTTATCTCCGTTTCTCAGCCAATTCGCCCTATCACGCTAGTTCCATTTAATCTCCTCTTGTTCCAATAGTTTCTCAATTAGACGTGAAAGCTCCACTTTTTTCAAATCATTTTCAATATTCAGAGGGCCTCTCATAACCTGTTCAAGTTCTTTTTGCGCTCTCCAAAGTCTCCTCTTTGGTTGCCTGATCACCGTCCGATCCCATGCATGTAGATTTTCATGCATGGCCTTTAATCTTCCAAGTATGTCCGTCGGGGATCTCCCTTCACCCGCTTCTTCCCAGGACTTGTGTGTTGTATCCGAAAAACCCTCCTCTCTGAGCCACTTTGCTTCAAACATAAGAGGTCTACCAATATTGGTTGTCTGTTGTGGCGCGGAGTAATCCGTGTCAAGCAATATAGGACGGTGATCTTAATGATTGTACTCGAGATGAATAATTGCTGCATTTTCATACATTTGATTCCAGCTCAAAGAACCTAAGCCTCTGTCCAATCTCTCTCGCAGCCTCTCCCTGTGCCAAGTGAAATTATCCCCGATGAAGCCCATGTCATGGAGGCCGCACTCCTCTAACACCTCGTGGAAAGCCTTCAAATATTTCTCCGGCCTAGCCCTGCCTCCTTCTTTCTCATGATTATAAAGGATCTCATTGAGATCTCCCATGACTAACCACGGTAGGTTGTTTTGTTGATGAATGCACCGTAATCTATCCCAAGTTTTGTGTTTGTCTCTCCACCTTGCTTCCCCATACATCCCTGTTAGTCTCCACACTTTTTGATTGTCATCTTCTATTCTCACATCGATATAATTGGGGTGAGCAAAAATTTGAGTCACTCTAGACTCCCTTTTTCAAGACATTAGAACTCCTCCACTTCTTCCACCACTAGCCTGGACTATCGAGAAGTCCATGTGAATCCTTTTTCTCAAACATTCAGCCGGGTAAATATCTAAATGGGTCTCAGACAAAAATATCACATATGGATTATAGCGTCTTAACACATCCAGAAGCGCTCGAACTGCCGCGGCGTTGCCCAGGCCACGGCAGTTCCAATATATAATTTTCATTGCGACCGGACGGACCCCTCACGGGAGCCCGCCGATCCGAGTGAAGGGGAGACAACTCCGGCCTTCTTAGTTCTTTTCTGTCGTAAAACTTCCAAACCCTTCTGAGATTCATCTCCGCCTACTCCTTTTTCTACTAATTCCATCTCCCAGTCGTGTTCCTTTCCACTAGCCTTTTTTGCTCCTTCTTCCTCTATCTGTTCCTTGTTATATGAAAATAGCCTCTTCCGTACGCCCACCTCTAAGCTTTCACGACCAGACATCTCGCTGTCATGATCTTTTAGGGGACTCGATGCAGTATCCTTTAAAGAATCTTCATTGGTTGCATCCTTTCCAATTGTAGCAAGAGCATTAAAACGCCAACTAACATTGTTATTGCCACGACCAACACCATGCACTGGGTCGGATGGAACTCTACCCCCACTTCCCTGTCCTCTCCGAGTTCCCCCACTGTATCTAGTAAAATTCCTTCCTTTCCACGTAGACCATTTAGCCTTAATCAGATCACCCCACTTGATTTTATCAACTGTGTGCTCCCCAGTACCACATTCCAGCAAAGTGTGTCCAAGAATACCACAAGCTCCGCAAAATTTAGGTATTTTCTCATATCTCACCTCATAAACCTCTCTCTGTCCTCCTCTTGAAATAGATACGAATCGAGCAAGTGCTTTTCTAACATCAAGCATAACGCGAGCACGAACAAAGTTCCCAGCCCCTTTGACATCTGTTTCAACTTCAATTACCTTGCCAACCCGCTTCTCCGTTAAATTTGTAATGAGAGATTTATCACGGTAACCGATCGGTAGCTTATGTATTTGGATCCATATTTTAATGAAATTGAGGTCCACTGATTCAACCGGGACAAATCCATCATATGATTTAATGCTAATCGCACTTTGTCTGAAGTGCCACGGACCTCCTTGATCAATCTTTAGCCAATCCCCTAAGCAAAAACACTGTATTGTGAATAGATCATCCTCCAGCTTCGTTAATTTAATTTCTTTTGTCGGGCTCCAAGCAATCCTCATATGTTGTTCAAAAGTCTGCGGGCTAAACGGATTTGTTGTATGAACACGAACCAGTGCCATCCACTTAATCCCCTCCTTTGGGATATCAGTTTGATCCTCAAAGACTAGATCGTCATATTCATCTTCCTCAATACCTAGCCTCTGTCTTTATCAAAAAAAAACCTAGCCTCTGTATCATCGCGTCCAACCCTTCTCCTCTATTACTAGCCAACCCGATCCTGGTAGATGATTGCGAGTCACTAGTTTCTGCCATCTTGCTTTCCTCGATCGCTCCCGATCTCCAATGATGCGTTACTTCCGTAAGACCTTGCGATAAGAACCGCCTAGATCGATCTCGATCTCCAAGCAAACGTCCAGTATCGCAGAATCTTGCACTATAAGCCAGCCCCAGATCGCCTGACTCCTTATCCGCCCCGAACACCAACAAGGATCCCGCCGGGACAAGGAACTCCGTGCCGGAGAAGGACTCCCGGCGTGCAGAGGCGAGGAAACCCTAATCGCCAGAGGCGTTAGGTCTTAGTCGCTAGCTACTATGGGCATTTGTCATGCAAGACTTCAACTCGAAGGCTACTGGCCTTAACGAACCGATACGTACGTTAGCCTAGGAGAAGGCTGCTGGCCTTAACGAACCGGTACGTACGTGAGCCTAGGAGAGGCCATTGTGAGTCAAGCTGGGCATAAAACCTGAAGCCTGATACTGAACCCGAATAGGCCGAACCCAAAAAACCCGAGCACCTATTCGGATTGTCAATTCTAAAACCCGAATTTTATATAGGAAATTCGGATTTATACTTCTATAACCCGAATAACCTGAAGTAGATAAGTAATCTTAGTCCAATACAATGAATTAAACTCCCGCATAGTCCAACAACGTGAATTAAACTCCCGCACGGCCCAAGAACGCATCATTGACTACAAGCCTCGAAAGACTCAATCGCTCAACTTTACCCACACGAACATGCCACGACGGACCGAGACCCTGACCTGGCCACCGCCTACACGCGGTGGCCTTCCACACACCCCGTACCCGCCCTAGCCTGAGATGACAAGGAGTTGCATCGTGTCTGCCGCCACCTACCTCGATGACGTGTTGTGGTGATATGCAGCGCCTGCCACCTGCCTTTACGGCATGCTGGGGTACAGCGCAGCGCCCGTCGCCTATCTTGACGGCATACTGTGGTACAGCGCAGCGTTCGCCGCCTCCCTGGAGTGGACGACATGTTATGATGCAGTGCTGCTCCGGTGGGAGCCCTATACTGCGTGTACGGTTGCAGCGCCACGCCGATCGATCTTCCTAAGTCCTCCTCTAGTAGTTACGCCTTTGATGCATTGAGAAATTTCTTTAAGTGATGCTCCTATTCGGGTTAATCGGGAAAACCCAAATCCGAATTATCGGGTACCCGAATTGTCGGGTTCTTATTATTTTGGCTAAATTTCGGGTATCATTTTTCAGAACCCGAATTTTCAAAAACCCGAATAACCCGACCCGAGTTTTTCAGGTGACCCGAACGTCTGGCCTAAATTGTGAGGCGACTCCAACAACCCACCTACTCTCGTAAAAAAAACCATCTAGGGTTCTCTCCCCCTCCTCGGCCGCTACGCCTCCGGTGGCCTTAGGACCTTAGAGGTGTGGCAGATCACGGCCTCTCGCCGGCCGGAGGGTTCCCCTTTTTTGTTTAGGTTTTCTCAGTGTCTTCTTCGAGATGGTGAGACAACAACTCTTCTCCGCCCTATCCTCGTTCCGGTGGTGCGCCTAACACCGGCGAAGGGTGCATGTAGGTGTTTCTCCGGCGGATCTCCTGGGATCTTGTCAGTTTTCGTGTTGGTCACTGTAGTCACATGTTTGGCTCTTTCGATTTACGGTTGTCATCGTTGGCGATGTTTTTTGCTCTGTTGCGCTGGTCCTTTGGGGTCTTAGTACGACGACTTCCCATCCGTCTACTACGACAAGCTTTACCCGGTTCCGGTGATGCAGGGGTGAGGGAGGCGGCGCGCTTTCGCTCGCTTCAGTGCTTGTAGTCGTCGCTAGGTGGTCCAAATGAACTATTTGTAAGTTTTATTAATTTTGAGATTTCTTGTACCATTGTTGATGATTAATAGATTGATTGGCCTTCTCGCAAAAAAACTGTCGTGCACAGAAATAGGTACTAATAATAATAATAACAATCTTGCCAATAGGATTCCACCACAGATGTGAAATTTCACTTGGAAACTCAACACAACTGGGTTTTTGACAACAACTTTGTGGGTTTTCTGGGCTCGGGCCTTACATTTGTGGGTATGGACGGTGTTTGGACTTTGAGCAGGTAACTAGATATCCCATGTTTGAAGAAATTTTCAAGTACCCTTGGCTGATTCTCCGAGCACTAAAATGTACAAACCCATGGACAAAAACAAGAAACTGTTGCTCCATTCGAATAACTTCCATTAATCCAACTATAGAAAGAAAAAAAAACTTTGTGAATCAGCTTCCAACAATCCATTCGACAAGGGCTTAGCGCGGAGGAGTGGGCTCAGCGGTATGGCCTGGAGGCCTCCCTTATGGAGATCTACAAGGGTGAGGAGGTGTTCTGGCGACATCGGAGTCGCCAAAACTGGATCCTCAAGGGAGACTCCAATGCTGCCTACTTCCATGCTATCGCCAATGGGCGACACCGACGATGTTCCATTCTGCCCTTGTGGGTGGACAGACTCCTCTTGGAGCGGCCGAGGACCTGTCTGCTCATATCTACTCCTATAAGGAGTTGTTTATGGCGGGCCCCGGTTGGACAAATAGTATGGAACCTAGAAGGGGGGAGGTTTAATAGGTGCTACGACCAATTTTAATTCTTTTTCAATTTAGGCTTGACAAAAAGGTAAATTCTCTAGATATGCAACGACGGTGAATTTACCTATATGGCAAGAACAACGATAAACAAGATACAAACACAAAGTAAAGGAGAGGGAACGAGGTAACCGATAACAGAAACACGCGGAGACAAAGATGTAATCCCAAGTTCCTCCTTTTGAGGGGAGTACGTATCGTTGGAAGAGTGTGAGTTTCTCCACGAAGGCCTACTCAACACCACAAAGGTCTCACCCTATTCTCCGATGAACCTCGCGACAAAGGTCTAGTTCACCTTCCACTATTGATTCCCTTTGAGGCGGAAATCGAGTCATTTACAATGAGCTTGAGACACACATGCACAACCGCATTGGGGGCTCCCAAGAATCACCAATAATCAAAAAGTGAGTAGCAATGGGGTCTAGGTTTTCCACAAGAAAACCCTAGACTAGATTCCCTCAAGTGAATGAGGGGGAAAAGAAGAACGAGTTGGTGAAGATGTAGATCGGGGCCTTCTCCTCCAATCCTCCGAAGATCAACGAGTTTGGGTGGAGGGATTGGGAGAAATCTAACTTTTGGTGAGCTTAATAAATGGGGACTTAAATGTTAGACATGCTACCTCTTGGGGAAGAAGGAGATGGGCTATTTATACCTGTCCCCTCAAATCTTACCGTTTGAACATTTATTGCATCACCGGTTGTACCGGACGGCGTCCGGTAGTACCGCCCTAGCAAATCTTCACCGGGTCAACGCTGGCTTCACAGAAGAAACTCCACAGTCGGTACTGCCGCACGGGGGCGGTAGTTCCAAATCCGGGACAAGAAAACTTGGCGAATCCAGTACCCTATTCTGGAAATCCCGGCAGTACCACGCAACAGTGGTTGTACCGTGAGGCCGGTACTACCAAGCCAACATGGTAGTACCGCTCGACGGCTCCTCTTTGACTGCTGGAACCTTCGATCCAGCTTCTGTATCCTACAGTAGTACCGAACAAGGCCGGTAGTACCACATAGTCGGTAATACCGAGCCACTCAGGTAGTGCCGAATCCGGGACACACCTTGGCTGTTGTATCCAGTACCATTTTACTGGAAATCCCGGTAGTTTGCAATAGATCATATGATATAAATATGTAGAGTTTAAGCATTAGAATTTCCTGCAGTACTTAGCACACATTAAGGCTCTATTTGTGTTGTCAACAAACATCAAAACATAATGAGGGGAAATGCTCTTTCACCCGCTCCGGGGTTGCGCTGGCTGAGTCCTCGTGGCCCCTGGGGGCCGTAGTTACCTCTGCGGAGAATGAGCAGCTCACGCTTCCATTTCTACCTGAAGAGGTTTGTCAAGCAGTGATAGAAATGAAGGCTAGTTCGGCTCCGGGACCACATGGTCTCCCAGTGTCCTTCTTCCAGAATTTCAGGGACACTATCCAGGCGGTCATCATGCCGATGTTCCAGGAATTTTATATTGGGACCCTAGTGATGTCTCGTCTGATCTTTGGCGTGATAATCTTGATTCCAAAAATCCCCGGGGCCATGGATATCCGCCATCTTAGAGCCATCACGGTTATAAATGTTATCCAGAGCATCTTCTCTAAGGTTTGTGCAATGCGTCTGACTCCTGTGGCCGAACGCATCACACATCCCTTTTAGTTCGTCTTCCTCAAGGGACGTTTTATCCATGATGGGATCCTAGCACTTCATGAGACTGTTCATGAGGTGAAGGTTTGACACCATAAAGGGGTGTTCCTTAAGTTAGACTTCCATAAGGCATACGATAGATTAGATTGGTCGTTCCTCCGCCAGGTCCTCCAGTGGCGAGGTTTTGATGACCGGTTCATCACGTGGGTAATGCAACCTATAATGAGTGCCAATACCGCGATTAACATAAATGGGAACATTGGTCCCTATTTTAGACCAACTTGTAGGGTGATACGTCTCAAACGTATCTATAGTTTTTGATGCTCCATGCTTGTTTTCTATCCAATACCTTTATGTTTTCACATGTTTTCCTTCGTTTTTTGGATGTTTTCTGGACTAACCTATTGAAAAGATGCCACAACACTAGTTCCCATTCTCTCCTGTTTTTTATTTAAGAAAAGTTGTTCTGGAAATATTCTCGGAATAGGACGAAATAAAATCCCAGGGTCTTATTTTTTCCGGCACGTCAACGGAGTCCAAACGAGACCCTGAGGTGGCCACACCACCTGGTGGCGCGCCCCCTGGCCACGCCACCACATGGTGTGCCCCCCTCGGGCACCCACCGACATGGCCCTTTCCCCTATTTATTCCCCCGATGCAGAAACCCTAAAACAAACGACCTCCATCCACAAAAAGTTCTGTAGCTCCGCCGCTATCGAAGACAAGTTTCAGGGGACAGGGAAGAGCCCCCGGAGCCATCTCCATCGACTCCACTGCCATCTTCATCGCCGTTGCTGACTCCCTTGATGAGGAGGGAGTAGTTCTCCCCCGGGGCTGAGGGCTCTACCGGTAGCTATGTGTTTCATCTCTCTCTGCCATGGTGTGATTTTTATGTGATCATGTACTTTGTAATATAGTTGAATAAGTAGATGTTACTCTTCATCTATTATGCTACCAAAGTGGTTTTGTTAATGAGATCTCCAGAGACACCTTTGTCCCACGGTGTAAAGGTGACAGTGTGTGCACCGTGTGTGACTTATCATGATTTATATATTTTGTGTTCGATGACCCTATGATATTGTGGTGTTTGTTATTACTATCTTTGGATACTCAAAGTGACAGAGTGGGGTGTCCCTAGATGTAAAATGTGACTTTAAGGCGTGCTTTTGCAGCCCTACGCAATTATTGGTGTTTGCTATCCAACCGGAGAGTGGTTCGGAGTAGCATAGTGAAGAGATGATATTTATGTATTCGATCATGTTATTATTGTTGAGGGTGTCAACTAGTGAAAGTATGATCCCTAGTCCTTGTTTCTAAGCATTAAAACACCGTTTACAAACAGTTCTGCTACATGTTTGCTTGCTGCCATTTTTATTTCAGATTGCTATTATCACTTATAATCATCCACACTACTTGTATTTCACCATCTCTTCGCCAAACTAGTGCACCTATACAACTAAAAATTATATTAGGTGCGTTGGGGACATAAGAGACTTCTTGTATCGTAATTGCAGGGTTGCTCTAGAGGGATATATTTGACCTCTACCTCCCTGAGTTCGATAAACCTTGGGTGATCCACTTAAGGGAAACTTGCTGTTGTTCTACATACCTCTACACTTGGAGGCCCAACACTGTCTACAAGAATAGAAGCGTGCGTAGACATCATGAGGTGCGACAGGGGGGGGGTCCTATTTCCCCATCCTGTTTGAACTTGTTGTGGATGCCCTTGCGGCTATCTTGGATAAAGCTAAGGTGGCTGGCCACATAGCTGGGGTGGTTGGGAATCTCATTTCGGGGGCGGCATCACCCACCTGCAGTATACGGACGACACCATGATTATGGTGGAGGGATCGGGGTTGGATATTGTCAACCTCAAGTTCCTCCTCTTGTGCTTTGAGGCCATGACTATCCTGAAGATTAATTTCGACAAAAGCGAGGTACTTGTGCTTCGATACCTCCCGAATGAGCACCAACGGATAGCGGACAACCTGAACTGCAAGTTGTCCTCATTCCCTGTTAATTATCTAGGGGCCCTGTTGAGTGACTCTAGGATCCTAGTTAAGGACCTGGATCCCATGATGGGGCGGGTCAGGAAGAAGGTGGAACCATGTCGCAGGCGCTTCTCCTCCAAGGGGAGCAAGTCCGTGCTAATTGGGTCATGTCTGTCTAGTATTACCTCCTATATGATGGGGATATATTCCCCGCCGGAGGGGATACACGCTGCCTTTGACAAGGAGCTTTCTCACTTCTTCTGGCAGGACGCCCAAGGGCGGCAAAAATACATATGGTTAAATGAGCGGACGTGTGCGCCCCCAAGGATATGGGGGCATAGGGATTGTGGCATCCCGAAAGATGAATGTGGCTCTCATGCTTCGATGGGCGTGGCACATTTGGAGGGATGAAGGGGGCCTGTGGCAACAGCTAATCAAAGCTAAATATCTACAGGGTCGCCCTTTGCTCGCCGATGAACGACAAGATGGATCTCTGTTCTGGAGGTATATCCAGTCACTCAAACAAGAAATCATAAAAGGGGCCCGTTTATCCATTGGCGATGGACGGGTCATCCTGTTCTATCTTGACCCATGGCTATGGGAACGACCATTACAGCTGGAGTTTCCGACTCTTTGCTATTTGCTCGGATCCCTCCTTGGTGGTGGCATTGGAGGTCCAAAATGGGACTTGGAACATCGCGTTCGGACGAACTTTTGGACCGTCTGAAGCCGCGTCCTTAGAGGAACTCCAGAATGACCTCCCGAAAGATCTTAGAGGGGACCCGGACCAGGTGTCCTGGACCTTGGCCCCCTCGGGGACCTTCTCGGTTAAGTCTGCGTACTGGGCCCAGTTTTCTGGGCCTACCAGACCCTGAGCCTCTCCCCTTTAGAAGGCCCCTCTGCCGCTAAAGATTAAGATCTTTGTGTGGCATTTGCTCCGTGACAGGCTACCTTCGGGGGTCGAGGTGGCTAAGCGCCACTGCCCGGCTGTCGGCTTGTGCCCACTATGTAGGGTCCCTGAGTCGCGTACCCACATCTTCTATGGGTGTCCCGCGACCCGATTTCTGTGGAACTTTCTACTTGAGGCTCTGGGGCCTGTGTGGCAGGCCACGAATCTCGGAAAGTTCCTAGAAACAAGGGCGAACTAGGCCGGGAGGGTTCGACGCCTCTTCTGGATGGTGTTCGCGGCGATGCTATGGTCCTTGTGGCTATTCACAATAAGATGGTGATTGAGAAGATTTTCCCGAGACACGCTGCTGATACGTCTCCAACGTATCTATAATTTTTGTTGTTCCATGATTGATATTATGACATTTGCTACATATTTCTATACACTTTATATCATTTTATGAATTTCCTGGGACTAACCTATTGACAAGATGCCATAGCGCTAGTTCCTGTTTTCTGCTGTTTTTGGTTTCAGAAAAGTTGTTCTGGAAATATTCTCCGAATTGGACGAAACAAAATCCCAGTGTCCTATTTTTATGTCACGTACCCGGAGTCTGGAGGAGACCCGGAGGGGGGCCACAAGGTGGTCACACCATAGGGCGGTGTGTCTCCTTGGCCGCGCGACCACGTGGTGCACCCCCTGGCCACCCATTGACATAGCCCTTTCGCCTATTTATACTCGTCCTCGGGAAAACCCTAAATACCCGAGCCTCGATCCACGAAAAGTTCCGTAGCCTCCGTCGTTGTCAACCTTAGTTCGGGAGGGTTTCGAAGCTCTCCCTGGCACCCTACCGGGAGGGGAAATTATCACCGGAGGGCTCTACATCACCATGCCTGCCTCCGGAGTGATGCGTGAGTAGTTCATCCTTGGACTAAGGGTCCATAGCAGTAGCTAGATGGTTATTTTCTCCTCCTCTTGTGCCATCATGTTTAGATCTTGTGAGCTGCCTAACATGATCAAGATCATCTTATTGTAATGCTACATGTTGTGTTTGCTGTGATCCGATGAATATTGAATGCTATGTCAAGTTGATTATAGATCTATCTTTTATATGTTATTTGTGATCTTGCATGCTTTCCGTTACTAGTAGATGCTCTGGCCAAGTTGATGCTTGTAACTCCAGGAGGGAGTATTTATGCTCAATAGTGGGTTCATGCCTCCAGTTATCTGAGAGAGTGACAATAACTTCTAAGATTGTGGATGTGCTGTTGCCACTAGGGAGAAAACAACAATGCTTTGTTTAAGGATAATTCTATTGTTTACATTACGCACTTTACTTAATGCAATAATCTGTTTCTTGCAACTTAATACCCAAAGTCTTCTTGGATTGCGTTCTGGCGGTGGATTATTAGTCATAGATGCAGTTGGATTACGGTCTATGTATCATGTTGTAATGCCCAAATAAATCTCATAGTAATCATCGTGTCTTGCATATGAACTACGGTGTAGCTTCTATCCCTGTCAATTGCCCAGCTTTAATTTGTTCACCCAGCATGTTATTTCTCTATTTTGGAGATGCACCACTAGTGAACTGTGGATCTCGGTCCATTCTTTTACGCTGATAATACAACCTACTGCAAGCACTGTTCTCTTTTACTGCAAGCACTGTTCTCTTTCTACTCAAACACTGTTCTCCTTTCATTCACCGCAAACAAACATCATTTTCACACTATATGTCTAATCCTTTGTGTTCAGCAAGACGGTGAGATTGACAACCTCACTGTTTCGTTAGGGCAAAGTATCTTCGTTGTGTTGTGTGCAGATTTCATGTTGCTGATGAGCTTGGTAGTGCGCCTTGCCAACATCAGCTATCATCAACCTTCAGAAGTGATTTCTTTCTCCTACTGGTCCGATTAAACCTTGGTTTCTTTCTGTGGGAAAACTCGCTGCTGTACTCTTCAAACCTTCCTCTTGGTGTCTCCCAACGAACGTGTGTTTACATGCCATCAAGCTTGTTTTCTGGCGCCGTTGCCGGACAGGAAGAAGATTTCTGCAAGGGGAGTCTCTTACCTCCAATCTTTTTTTTACTTTGTTATTGTTTTGCTTATTTTATTTTATTTTGTCTTGTTTGCTTCTTTATATCAAAAACACAAAAAATTAGTTCCTATTTAAAGTTGCCTTTATGTCTAGTCCTCTCCCTTTTACGATGTCACGTGAGAAAATGATCTTCACTTTCAAACAAGGGAGTGAGGAGAGTTTTAAAGAAGCTTGGCCTAGAGTTTTTGATTCCTATTGTAAAACTGAGCCTAAAATAACTCTAAGCCTTTTTCTCCGCAGATTTTACTTTGGTCTTGTTCTTTGCTATAGATATGCTATGGATACTGTAGTAGGATGATATTTCCTTCATTGTGAGGGATCAAGCTTTTAATGCTATAAAGAAGCTGATTGCAACCTAGCTCACCTAGTAAATTTGATTCAACCCTTGTAAGTATACATGCTAGATTAAACACTCTTGAGAGCACATATATCTTGTTTAAAAGAAGGTTATAATCAGATTCGTGAACATTATGATTATGTCCCAGTAAATTTTGAAGCCTCAAATTGGATCCCTACAGTAAAAGTTGCTATAAATGGTGAAACATTTCATGCTCATTCTGATATTATGTCTGAATTTTGTCTTATGCCTAAAGATATTTACGAATCTTTGAATCTTTGGGGACTTGCTGAGGGTGGAGAAGGAATATCTCTTACTAATAATGCCATTACATTTCCCATTGGAATAGCCGAGGGAGTGTTTACAAAACTCCTAGGAAGAACGGTATCCACTGACTATGTTGTTATTGAATGTGTAGAAAAAGGACAAATTACTCTTGGAAGGTCTTTGCTAAAACTCTTGGGAGCAATGATAGATATGGGAAAAGGCACCATGAATTTCACCTCTACACCAAGATGCAATCATGTGTTCTCTAAAAGTAATAATAAGGGTAAGAAAGGTAAACGTAAGGCTCGTGGTCTTGTTTTGGAGGCTTCTTCACTTGAAAATACTTGACTCTTGTTTTCTGAGCCTAGCTGAAAGGCGTTAAAGAAAATCACTTCTTGGGAGATAACCTATTTTTTATTTTTGCAATGTTTTCTTCTGTTTTCTTTGAGTCAAGGTGTTGTTTACTTCTGTAACAACTCTTTTGCATCTTTACCTTTTTGAATTGTTGTGCCAAGCAAAGTCTCTATTGAAAGGTTGATGCTAGATTTCGATTTCTGCATAGTAACAGATTTTTTCTGTCCACCGTTTAATTCGCCAAAATTTCCAGAAAAATCGAGACATCCTGAATTTTTTTGTGCATGATCGTTATATATTTACACAACTTTTCTTAGTACAAAGTTTTCTGATTTGAGCAACGTAAGTGTCTCGAAAAAATTCGTCTTTATAGACTGTTATGGTTTTGACAGATTCTGCCTTTTACTTTGCATCCCCTCTTTTACTATGCTGAGTGGATCTCTTTGCTCCACAAAGCATCAATGGCATTAGCTAATGTTTAGAAAGTATTAGTAATGCTTGTGTCAAGGGATAACATGTGAATTTTTGATTATGCATTAACGCTCTAATGAGAATTACTTTGAGTTTGGTGTGAAGGAAGTTTTCAAGTGTCAAGAGAAGAGGATGATATAATGTGATCAAGAAGAGTGAAAAACCTAAGCTTGGGGATGCCCCCGTGGATCATCCCAGCAAATTCCAAGAAGACACAAGCGTCTAAGGTTGGGGATGCCCAAGGCATCCCCTTCTTCATCAGCAACTTATCAGGTCACTTCTAGTGAAACTATATTTTTATTCGGTCACATCATATGTACTTTACTTGGAGCGTCTGTTTGTTTTTGTTTTCTTTTATTTTCTCTAATAAACTTGGTTGGAACCCAACATTCTTGTGTGGGAGAGAGACACGCTCCCACTACGGTGTAGCTTCTATCCCTGTCAATTGCCCAGCTTTAATTTGTTCACCCAGCATGTTATTTCTCTATTTTGGAGATGCACCACTAGTGAACTGTGGATCTCGGTCCATTCTTTTACGCTGATAATACAAACTACTGCAAGCACTGTTCTCTTTTACTACAAGAACTGTTCTCTTTCTACTGCAAACATTGTCCTCCTTTCATTCACCGCAAACAAACATCATTTTCCACACTATACGTCTAATCCTTTGTGTTCAGCAAAACCGATGAGATTGACAAACTCACTGTTTCCTTGGGGCAAAGTATCTTGGTTGTGTTGTGTGCAGATTCCACGTTGCTGCTGAGCCTGGTAGTGCGTCGTGCCAACATCAGTTGTCATCAACCTCCAGAAGTGATTTCTTTCTCCTACTGGTCCGATTAAACCTTGGTTTCTTTCTGTGGGAAAACTCGCTGATGTACTCTTCATACCTTCCTCTTGGGGTCTCCCAACGAACGTGTGTTCACACGCCATCAGCTGCTAACTCAATGTTCAAATTTCCGGCTTCTTGCAGGAGTGGCACCCGTTGTGCAGGCGGCAGGACAGGGAGCGGCTAGACGACTTCATCGACATACTTCTCGTAGCCGCGTGCCGCCTCTCTGCCGTGGCGCCACCTTGACGGCCTCGTTTGGTTCTCGCCGCCTCCTCTACCCACCCCACTCCCCGCCGCCTCTTACTATAGTGTAGTGTGTGTGTGCGGCTTTGGCTGTGTTATACTTTGGAAATTGTTGTGCTGTTGCCCCAGCGAACTTTTTGTGTGTGTGTGTGTGGGTGTTGACTTTATTACTATGTATGACTGTTGTGGGTAGTTACTTTATTTATAAAGCAGGGAAAAAGGCTGTTTCGAGACAATCCATTCGATGAAAGAATTTGATCGATGACCGGCGCATAGTGATAGAAAAAAGTGTGTGCTCCAGAGCTACGAACAATATTGTTAAACATGAACATCTTAGAACTTACTCCCTCTGTATCAAATAAATTCACACGGAAAGAGAGCTAAGATATTACTCGCTCCGTTTCAAAATAGTTGATTCTTATTTGATTATATCCAGACAAGTTGTTGTCTAGATATAATTATTTGTAGGCCAGGTATTTTGAAACAGAGGGATACAAATTTGTATACAAATAGAAGCAATTAAATCGGAATAAGGTAGTATATAAGAGTGATTTTTTCTAGATATCTTTACATCATTAGGGCATTTACAATGTTGATATCTTAACCTCAGCCATGTAGGATAATTTCTGAGTTGGAAGAGATAAATAGAAAAAAAAAATGTTTGTCTTCTCTTAACTAAGAGATGATCTCTTAGCAACTATCTCTAACCATATATTTAGGAATCGTAGATAAGACTAAACAAGAACAATTGCACAACATGTTTGTTTGTTATATCTAAATTTAGATAAGACTTTTATGTTGTAACAGAAAAATAGGAGCACACAACTAATTTTGTTTGGAATATTCATATCAAACATAGAACATGTAAAGTTAATATTATCTCTTGTTATAATCCAAACCACAAATTTTAAATCTGACCGTTCAAATCATTTTGGGTGATGTGGCTCAACGCGACGTCTCTATTAGACAACTGCATATTGCTTTTAGTATATAATAAATAAATAGATTATGTATTTCTGTCACTCAAAAAGCAATTATGTATTTCCCATGCATGGATGAAATTTTTACTTCGGAGTGAAGAAGATCCAAGGCTCACAGAAGAAACGACCGTGCTCGTGCCAAAAAAAAACCCAACTTGAGGAGAGCTGGTCGTTCGTTTAAATGTACTAGTTGTTGGATGTGTAATCGGTATAGGTATCCTGTATGGACCCGGACAAGTCCCACTCCCTGCCGACCTCCGAAGCCGTTATATGGCCGCACCACCACGGCAGCAACAATCGCGCGAACCCCAGTCGGTCCGAATGGAAGCCGCCCGATCATCGTCCCGCCGGGCGAAGCGGACACCGTCTCGGCCGTGCTGCTGCGAGTCCAGGCCAATTGCAAGGAGGAAACATCGTCGCTCCACCCAGCAGCCGGTCACGGTCACTTGCTGGGGCGCCAAGCGCGCACGCACCGCCCTCCACTGCCCTCCTCGTAACAACCACCACCACTGCACTGGTAGAAAAAAGTCTTTCCATACGCCCTCATCAGTCCCCAAACTTTGCGCACTGTGACTAAAGGGGTTTTAGTCCCGGTTCGGGAGGAGATCCGCGACTGAAGGTCATGCGTCGCGGGTTGGGAAGCGCGTGGAGGGCTTTAATTCCGGTTGGCCTGGCCACCCGCGACTAATGATCTAGTCTGCTGGCCTCCCTATCGTTAGTCCCGGTTGGCCTGGCCACCCGCGACTAAAAATACAAACTGCTCGCCTCCCGCGCGGCGGTTTTATTTCGCGAGCGAGAGGCAGAAGGCAATTGCTACAGCACGCACCCGAGAGTCTCTTTTTCTTCTTCTCTCTTCTCTTCTTCCTCTCTTCTTCCTCCACCAAGCACCCACTAGTAGAGAAACCCTCTTCTGTGGCGCACCAAATAGCTATTCTGTGGCGCACCCTGGGGCCACAGGGGTGCGCCACAGAACACACGCCACAAAAATAATTTCTGTGGCGCACCCAGCCCGTGCGCCATAGAAATAGTGGATTCTGTGGCGCACCAAGCCCGTGCGCCACAGAAATGGTGGATTCTGTGGCGCACCAAGCCCGTGCGCCACAGAAATAGTCGATTCTGTGGCGCATCCCTTAATGGTGCGCCACAGAATTAGGTGCGCCACAGAATTGTCCAATGGTGCGCCACAGAAACATCTGCAATATTTCGAAATCTAAATTGTTTCTGCTGTATACACTTTGAATATACAGGAATTATACAGGAATTATACAGGAATTATTCACAGCAGTGATATTTGACAACATATAACATATTACTGATATTTTACAAAGTTACTAAATCACAATAGTGATACATAGTGCAAAGTATCGAATTTGTCTCAAAGTGATCACATAGTTAACTCGATCGAGTTGTCAAACACATCATCATCGAACAATAATTGTCACCACATATAGTTACTCGAGTTGTCAAGTTACAAATGCCTAAGCTAAGATGAAATAGACTACAAGCACGGCGACGATGGTGAGCAAGAACGGTAGCTTGATGGAGGTCTTCATCTTGTTCATCTGTTTCGACTGGTGGTCCCTCCACTTCGCAACCGCCTCGTGTCTAGTCTTGTATCCTTTATAGGAGTTGCCGCTGAACTTGTCGACCTGTGCTTTGCAGTCCTTCCACTCGTCATAGACTCCTGGAACCCGACCCTCGAACACCACGTAGTACGTCATCTATATAGATAGACACAAAGCATATTAGTAAGTATAATGCAAAAAACAACTAAGTCATATATGTTCACAAAAAACAACTAAGGAAACAAAAAATAAACATCATCAAAGATATACAAACATAAAGCTAGCTAGGCCTAAGTTAATTTAGAGCAAACTAATAGTAGCTAGCTAGGAGTTTAGAGCTAACTAATAGTAGCTATAGCTAGGCCTAAGTTTAGAGCAAACTAATAGTAGCTAGCTAGGCCTAAGTTTAGAGCTAAACTAATATAGTAGCTAGGCTTATATAAGTTAAGCAAATTTTGTTAAACAAACTAATAGTAGCTAGCTACGCACACCTCGATCAACGATACCTCAACTGGAGCGGCGCCGGAACCGGCTTATATAGGTCCTTGGTCATCCACGTCCTACGATCAGCCTGCCTCTCTAGGCGTTCCTGGATATCCCTCTGGCATAACCCTAGGGGTTGGTGCAAGGACCCTCCCTTTTTGTTGACATCTTCAATGATTATCTCCGACAACTTGACTTTGATGCGATGAAAATCTTGTATAAGATCTTCCTGTGAGATTTCCCCCGCCATTTTGTTGGACCAGTCTCGGAGTCTAGAAGGATGATTCAAATTGTTTGCATCGCGGACAATCCCTTTGAGGTGATGGAGGGCATAGAAGGCCTCTTTCGTGCTCCAAGCCGGCTGCTTGATGCAGGGGAACTCGGTCACGTGCCTGAACCCGTATTTGCCAGTACCCGGCCTGATACATTCTTGTTTCTTTTGGAATGTGCCTCCATTTTGGGCGTAGCCATTGATAGCCTCATCGAGAACACCCCTTATTCTGGTGTAGTCTTTCCTCTTCGTCACATTCGACGAGTCGAAGTATTGGGCAAGTGACCACTGTGGGCAAAGCACGACGAGTGTGCAGTATGTGTCCCTGCTCAACACATGCAATTGAATCCAGGATAAGCAATGGATGAAATCTAGAAAAAAAACATTAGCTACGACGGTCGCGAGACTTACTCGGGGAAGACAGGCAAAAGAATGTCCCTCTTGTTCTCACTATTTCTCAACATGAAGCTCTCGAGGTACTTCACTGCCTTGGTCCGTGTACTTGATCCTTCCTCCAGCGGGCTATCACGCATGTAGTAGGGATCCGCTACGATAACGTGAGGGGGTAACTCTCGCTGGATCTGCAGCTGAGCATTGAGCGCGTATAGGCGGACCAAGTTATAGTCCAGCCGTCTCGAGTGAAACAGACTGAAGATATCCTCATACGCTATGAAGAACAGTCCCGCGGGGTCTTCGTTGACGAAGTCCGGGCCCTCTGGCACCTTGACCGTGAACACAGGGTAATTTGGACACTTGTCTTGAAGAAGGAGACCCTCTAGCATCACGATAATGTTCTGCAATGTGAGCATTGGTCCAGTTGCCCATGTATCTCGTCCGGACCCAGTATCGGTTTCCCAGCTTCATGCAAGCGGGTCAAGCCATCCTTACGGGGTCGTATCACGGCGTCGGCCAAGATCTTAGTATGCTGGACCTTTTTAGCAGGTCTCTTCCTAATCTTCTTGCTGGCGGTGGCTTGATCTGCTGCGGGAGCTGGGGGTGAGGGAGCTGGGGGTGCGGGTGCTCGGGACGACCCTTCGATTGTCTTATGCAGTGTGCCAGGGCTGAATACTGTACCCTCCGGGTAGGTCAGACGCTGCGTGACTTCAGTACGTCTAGGTTGATCGTCGTGACTGCGGAAGGCTTCGTCGTCACGATTCATATCAGGCATGTACCTATCTTGGCTGTAGCCCGTGTTGAGGTAGGCATTGATGTCGACATTGTCATCGTAATGATAGTCTTCGACACCGGCGGCTCCAGCAAACTGGTTGTCCACGTCCTTTGGTGGTGACGGCGGCTGTGATGCCGGCGGCTGTGATGCCGGCGGTTGAGGCACAACTGCATTTGATGATCTTTTGGGCGGTCGTTGCGGCATATTTCCCAACAACACTTTGTGCCTTGTTGTGGTGGCAACAACCGCCGGTTCCTTCTGGGTGGTGGTGGCAACAACCGCCGGTTCCTTCTGGGTGGTGGTGGCGACGAGTACTGTTTCCTTCTGAGGGGCGGCGGCCTTGGGTGCAGTCTGGAGGGCTCTTTGCTTCGTGGGCCGGACGATCTTATTCTGCGGGGCCATAGGGGATGTGGCGCCGGTGTTGCGCTTGATCACAAGACCCCCCAAGACGAATCTGGCTCTTCGGCCATTGCATCACCCAAGTCGTGCACTCTCCAAGTAACAAGTTGTCCTCGTCGCAGCCTGGAGGTTGAAAGGGGGGGAGGACGTCGCGATACTCCGGCACTACATTGGCCAACTTCACCTTCATCACGTTCTCGTCCATTCGAGAGTGGTGCATAGTGCGTTGCATGGGTTGTATAATAGTGCCGGTAGCAACATCCACCAACTCTCCGCCGGGCACCACACGATGCAGGAGTACGCAAGGTTCGTCCTGTTGGGCAACATACCAGGCATCATGAGATGACAGTCATCTTGAGAAGGCGTAGTTAGATCATGACTAACTAATTAGTTACCTTGGTGATGGCGTCAAGCTCGGCGGGTGTCGATACAAGGGCGACGGTGCCGGCGGCCGGCTGTCGTGGTGGGGTCACGGCAGATGCCATGGGATGGCTAAAGATGTGGGGACGATGGACGCTGGAGGTGTCCGGGGAGGGATCACGCGACGAGTAGCCGCGTGAGGTAAGATCCACACAACACAAACAACACGATGTACCCAGGTTCAGGGCCCTCGTGAGGAGGTAAAACCCCTACTCCTGCATGTCTCTATGTATTACGATGTCTCTCCGAGTAGCCACAGTACAAATGGTGTCTCTACCGAGTAGCCTCTCTCTCCTCTCCGAGTAGAGCTAGGTCAAGAACTTAGGGTTTCTAGGGTTCCCAGTGAGCAACTGTTAGCGTGCCTCGCGCAGGAGGCGGCGGGGCACCTTATATACATGGTGCCCAGCCGGATACGTCCAAATCTAGACAAGTGTCGACATAGTGTGCACATCGTCCTTTCTCCGAGTACCCGCTGACAGCTTTGGTTCCTAACCTTGGCTGCTTCTGTAAAGTCGTTGGGCAAAACTAGGGGACAGACTGGTATCACTGTACCTAGGCACAGAGTAGGCCCCCTTATCCTGTCACCGCCTGCTTCCATGCTGTCACTGTCAGGCAGGCCGGCCCCATATGAACAGTAGTTCGAATGCTGCCAAGTACGGACCCAGGATACGCGGGATCCTGTGTCAGAACGGCTCCTTTGACTTTCTGGCCCGAGTAGGTTCCCGCCAATTGTTCCCGCCAATTGTACTCGGGCCAACTCTTCTACTCGAAAGGATAGACCTTGACTGATATCTCCTTCTGGTCATCTTGAGGTGAGACCGAGTAGCAGTCGACCGGGTAGCGAGTACCAGGTAGTCGGCTACTCGACCAAACCTCTCTTCTGCAAGCTGCCTTTATCACCTGTCTTTACCCTACTCGGGGGTAACCCCCCGACAGCAGTCCCCGAAGCTGGTTGAGTCTTGTGAACTTGTTCACTAGGCTCTGCCAGCTTAAAACCAGCCTTTGCATCTCAGCCCTTGAACCTCAAGATGCCGAGTAGGTCCTCCGAGTAGCTATCTGGAAAGTACCTTGAGTTTCCTCTCTTCCGAGTAGCGCTTGCTTTCTACTCTGTAACCGAGTAAAAAGACTTAGAGAAATCTCTCAGATTGAGCCTCTGCAGCACAGAGCACAATCCAGCCCTTCGCGCAGTAACTGCACACGTGTCAAGCATCCACGACCTTGTCGTTTCGTTGCCCAGGACACGACCTGCCACGCGTCCAGTTTTCACGCAGTGGGCCCACCGGCCGTCATGTCCCATCAAGTGTAGTTATAGGCCACGATTCGGTGGTGGGATCAACTGTGGCCATTACGCGCGCAACCGGCGCTTGTGTGCGTTTCTAGCCGGCCACAGGACCCACCACACGCCACAATCGATCCCACTCCCAAGACGGTAACGGTAAACTCGCGGAGGAGATATAAATACCCCCGCCGGTAACTTCCTTTTCCCCTTCCCTCGCACTATTCCTTCTTCGTCTCCTGCTCTTCTCCGCCACCGAGCTCTCCGCCGCCGCGCAAGCTCTCGCGCCGCCGCGGACTCAATCCACCAACCAACTCCCCTCGAGATCTTCCACCTTCCCAACTCGCCACAATGGCCAAATCTGGCTGGGCCGGCTCCTGCGTTACCGCGGAAGATTGCGCCTGGCTCGTCAATACCCGGCGAGTCCCTCCCGGCGTGGAGTGCCGGGCGCCGGACGGTGAAATCGTGCCGTCCCCGCGGGAGGGAGAGCGCGTCGTCTTCCTGGCGCATTTCGAGCGCGGGTTCGGATTACCCGCCTCCGATTTCCTGCGGAAATTCCTCAACCACTTCGGCATCCAGATGCACCATCTGCCGCCCAACGCCGTCGTCTTCCTTGCCTACCACGCCGTGGTCTGCGAGGCCTTCCTCGGCATCCGGCCCACGTGGGAGACGTGGCTCAGGTACTTCCACCTGCGCCAACAATCTACCGGGAAGAAGGACTCCGCGGGCGTCGCCCGCGCCACCGACACCGGCTGCGCCATGATGGTGCAGCGGTCCGGGACGAACCACCCCCGCATCAAGGGGCTGGACTCCGTCAAGCTATGGCAGAAGACGTTCCTCTACGTCAGGAACGTTGCCGCCGCGGAAGGAGCCCCGGTGAACGATAGAATCAACTTGCCCGTTTGGTGCAATCGCGCTCCAATCGGGATGTACTGGAAGGACAAGCCCGTCAATGACGATGACGCCATCGAGATGGAGAATAGACTCGGCTGGCCGAAGGCGGAGGGCCTCAAGAACGACGACCCGGTGGCCTGCTGGATCCAGCGCCGAGTACTGCCCTTGCAGGAGCGCTGCCATCTCATGTGTTACATGGGAGGCCCCCGCGACTGCACCAGGACCACCACCATCGAGATCGACAACATCGACGTTCCCTGGCACGCAAGGAACATCTTGACGACAAGCCTTGGCGACCACTGGCAATACGGGTTCGTCCCGTACAGCCGCACAAAGCCGATTGAGCGGGTACGCCTTCCTTACTTTGCTCTTTGCACATACTTTCCGAGTAGATAACTTCTCCTTCTTGCATCAACTAGCAATTGCCTTGCATTCCGAGTAGGACATCTAGCCGAATTGCTTTAGGCTTAGTATGATTTGTGTTTGCACGCCTTGCCGGGTAGCCTACTCGAGAATGATTCTTAGGCTTGATGTGCTTTATACCCGCACGCCCTTCCGAGTAATACCTCCCAGCAAATATGCTTAGGCTTAGTATGCTTTGTGTTTGCACGCCTATCCGGGTAGAATGCTTAGTAAACTGCCTAGGCTTTGTGTGCTTTGTACCTGCACGCCTATCCGAGTAGAATTCCTTCCTGGTACTCGGTTAGTCTGTGATCCTTCTCTGCTTTTCAGGTCCTTACTCGCCAGATAATCGAGAGCTGCGAGGTTTTTGAGGGCAACTGGTCTCCTGACCACGAGGAGGACGATGTGCCCTCTTTCGATGCCGCGGAGCAGCCCAACCTTTCTCGCTCCCCCATTGCTGACAAGCGCGATGCTCTCCGCACTTGGTCTGATGAAGACTTTGACGGTAACTACACTTTCACTTTGTTTGCTTCCGAGAAGCATCAATCCCTCGTTTGCTGTTTCTGATTCTTTCCTCTTTTCTCTTTGATTCCCAGATGAAGTTGCCGCGGACAAGGACGACGAGGACGAAGACGATAACGAGGGCGATGCGCCCCTAGTCGTCAAGCCCCTGTCCATCGCCGCTCCTGAGACCCGCAAACGGGCTGGTAGCGGGGCACCAGCGCCTCCTGCCAAGAAGAGGAAGCCCGCCGAGAAGAAGGTGGTCGCGAAGAGGTCCAGACGAGAGCTCAAGTGCACCACCGCGTAAGCCCTCTTCTCGGTCGCCTCCCTTCTCGCGCTGTGCTATTTTCCCCAATCTTCTTCTAATTTGCGATTTCTCTTTCTCTGCAGTCCTCCTATGGACGCGAACACAGCTTTCGCGTCCGACCAAGCCAAGGATTCATCAGTACCTCTGATCAATCTGGATGATGATGAGGACCGCACTGTCGACGTCGCTGCTGCCGACGCACAGACTGTCGATGCACAGGGAGCAGCGTCTGAGCCAGCGGCACAGGACACTGCCGTCCACGATGAGAGACCCCCTTCTCCTCCGGCTAGCAATGCCGAGGAGAACCAAGACCAAGAGATGCAAGATAACACCGCTGCCGAGCGGCCTGAAGCAGAACAAGAGCAGCCAGCCACAGGGGCTGCTGCACAAGAGAATCTCGCCGCCGAGCAGCGAGTAGAAGACACCCCCGCCGCGGATGCCACCATGACGGATGTTTATCCCTTGAGCAGCGTGCAGCCAGGCGGCGCACCAAGTAGCGCCCAGCCAGGAGCTGCACAAGACGACGGATCTGCGGCGCCGCCAACTGCGCAAGGCCCTACACCACCAACTGCGCAAGGCCCTACACCGCCAACTGCGCAAGGCCCTACACCGCCAACTGCGCAAGGCCCTACACCGCCAACTTCCTCCTCGTCGCCGCAGAGTAAGGACACATCCAGCCCTCCTGCCGGGCGAGTAACCAGGCAGCGAGCCTTGGATGCTCTGAAGGATGAGGTTGCCAGAAGGGCATCCGAGAAGGAAGCTGCTGAGAAGGCCAAGGCCGAGAAGGAAACTGCTGATAAGGAAGCTGCTGAGAAGGCCAAGGCTGAGCAGAAGAAAGCCAGGGCTGAGCAGAAGAAGGCCGAGAAGCAAGCTGCCGAGAAGGCAGTCGCCGAGAAGGCGAAGGCCACGACTGACGGGAAGGCGACTGAGGATCCCGAGAAGCAGAAGGTTGAGAAGGAGCAAACGAAGAAGCGGGCCAGAGACCAGAGTACATCCTCAGGCGGAGCGCTCGTGATCCACGAGTCCGGCCCGATTCCTGCTGCGCTCTCTGCAGACGCTCGCGCTGCTGGCCAGCCTTGCTACCCGGAGTATATGATTGAGGTTAGCCAACAGCACTCAATCGGCTTCCCTCCCAAGGACAAAGCTTTAGCTATCCAGAGGGGAAGGAAGGTTGTAGCCATGAACTCCCCTCCTCCAGATCCAAGCCAACCCCAGTCTGTCAACATCGCTTCTCGTGGAGTCCAAGACAAACCAATAACTTCCAAGGGTCTTGAACAGGTATTGGACACCGTTGGCTTCATCGACGCCAAATGGGATAGCAAGATTCTTGGCGTGGATAAGTGGCACGGTCTTAGCCTTGGCGGCATCGACCACATGCGCGTGGACTGGAACAAGGTTGACCTGGGACGCAATCCCATGTCCGTCTCCACCGAGACCGCGACACTCGCAGCCAAGATGTTCTTGCATCGCAAGA
Source organism: Alopecurus myosuroides (assembly GCA_028641055.1). Taxonomy (NCBI): domain Eukaryota; kingdom Viridiplantae; phylum Streptophyta; class Magnoliopsida; order Poales; family Poaceae; genus Alopecurus; species Alopecurus myosuroides. The sequence continues at coordinate 32,024 of JAPCYS010001462.1, forward strand.
ATGCCGAGGACATCGAGCAGTCCTACGCGGTAAGTTTTCCTTATCTTTTTCGAGTTGAATTTTCTTTTCTTCTATTCGCCTTTCTGCTCCTTTCCATCACTCCCAGTCCCCGAGATTCTAGCCGAGTAGGTGGATACTCTCCGAGTAGCCTCCTACTCGGGTTGAATCTACTCTGCTTTGCCTAACTCATTTCTTCTCGCTTCTCAGGATAGCGTCTTGAAGCGGACCAATCTATACCGCCATCTTCTCTGGAACCACTCTATCGCCAGGAGGCGAATTGCTGCTTTAGAGAAGGAAAAGGCAGCTGCGGAGGCAGCCAGCAAGAACGCCAAGGACAGCACCCAGCAGCTGACTGAAGTGCAAGGTATGCTTTTAGCTGTGCGATTCATGCGTTTTTTGTTTACGCTCGCTTATGCTTTCTTTTGCGCTAACCTTTCCTTCTCTGCAGAAAAACTGAAGGCCTTAGCGGACGAACATGAGAAATGCCGCAGCTTCGTGGAGAACTCCGAGGCCACCATCAAAAGGCTAGAAGGTAAGCTTGTTGTTTACTCGGTTTGACTTTGAATTTGCTTCTTCTCTGCTCCTCTGCTAACCTCATCTATCTCTTCGCAGAAGATTACAAGTTGTTTGCTGAGGCACACCAAGATTGTGTCAAGCCAGCAGAGGTGCAGAAGCAGCTGTCCGACCAGGCCGTTGAGCTGTTGAAGAACCACACCACGGAGACCGAGAAGCTGCAACTCCAGTTGCAAAAGGCACTCCAGGATGCCGTCAGGATTGGCGCCGAGAGGGACAAGGCAATCGCCGAGAAGGCCAAGGCCGAGACCACTTTCAGAGCCAAGGAGAGGGCCCTTGAGCAGGAATGCGAAACCTTAAAGAAGACCAACGCTGATCTCTTTGCTCAGATGGACTCCTTGCGCCTGATCCAAGAAAAGCACATTTCTAACGAGGAGTCCTGGAGGACCCAGCTGCAGCGGCTGCGCAACGAACTGTCCGGTGAGTCTTTTCTTCACTGCTTCTTTTCTTCTCGGTCGTATTTCTTCTCGGTTTTCCTCTACTCGGTTCTTCTCTTCCCGGTTCTGAAGTTACCACATGCTATTTCAGAGATCTGGCCTCATCTTGATTCCCCTTCTGCGCCTAAGGTGGCCAAGGCCCAAGCAGCTCGCCTTGCAAAAGGTGAGGCAGCAGATACCAGAGCCGGGATCGAGGACAGCTTGCTGGTGCTCAAGGACTATTTCGAACAGCTGGCTGGCGTCGGAACTGACTTGGTGCACGAGGGCTTTGAGCTCCACAGGCTGTTTTGGCCTCATGATGATCGGCCAACCACCATGAAGGGTCTAGCCTTCAAGCTGAAGAATGTGAAGAGAGAGTTGAAGAAGTGGCGTGCCTCGGCGCCCGTGCTGGTGCAGACGTGATGCTTCTCTGCATAGCATCCTGGTATGAAAACCTCAACATGCAGCTCATCCGCGGGAAGCGCAACAATTCCAAGTGGGAGGTAGATCCCGACTGCGTGGCCACACGTAAGCAGATCGCCTACGAGGTCGCGGAGTGCGCTGAGACGGAGATCTTCATCGATGGCCTCCCCGAGCCCGACAGCGAGTACGAAGAGGAAGAAGAAGAAGGCGGCGAAGTAGAATCCGACTTGGAAGGCTTCTTCGAATCTCCTGAGGGCAAGGCCGGGAAGGGGAAGAACGTCGCCGTCGCGAGTAGCGATGAGGACGAGTACGCCCACATCGACACCGCCGCACTCGACTTTGGCACCTCAGGCTCTCGACGCCCCCCTGGCCATTCAGGCTCCTCGGCTCCAGGACCCGTCTCGGTGGCCACGGCCACTTCCGAGCAGGCGGCCACCCAGGATGATGCCGAGATGAAGGAATCCACCACCGTCCGGACGGGAGCGGATGCCACCCATGCCAGCACCGAAGGAACAGCCGCCATGACCGCCACCGAAGAAGCCGCTGCCAAGACCGCCGCCGAAGAAACAGCAGCCAAGGCCAGCGCCGAGAACATTGCCTCCTCATCTTGAAGCAACCTGCACTCTCTTTTACTCGAAAACTTATCAGATTCCCGGGATGCCGGGAGCAGATGTAATAGACTATCTTTGCTTTGCTTGCTACTCAGTTTTTATGCCCACTCTTGTTTGTTTCGACATTAATCAATTTGAACGACGCTGGCTTAATGCCGAGTTGCGTTTCCATGCGAGTCCCCGAGTTGCATTTCTTATTCACCCTATCTTTTCATCTCTGCTCTACCTGCGACTTGTCGCTTTTTTGGTATTCGAGTCACAAGAATCAAGTAGTAGGGCTGCAAATACTTAGCCGCTAGAAACAATCATGGTAACGCAGCCCACCACTTAGCCGAGAAGACGAGAACAGGGAACAAAAGCAACAAACAATCTACTCGGTTCCTGCACTCTTTCTTCCTTAGCGATTTTCGTGTGCTCATTGACCTTTTGCTTGTTCTCTTGCTTGCCATGAAGCCGGGTTTCGGACAGCAGCAGAGTCGAAGAGTTGGCATATAGGTTTAAACACAGTACTCAATGCACTTATGAGTTCTGAAGTGGAGCAACCGAATAGACAAAGGACCGAGCCGAGTAAAAACACTTAGAGCAAATTTGGACGAGGGCAGTCCCCGAGAACAATTTCAGATTGCAGAGTAGAATTTCAACTCGGATAAGAGGGTACATACACATCTTTGCTCACGAATGAAAACGACGAAGTAGCGCTACATTCCAAGGGCGCTTGGTTTCCTCTCCAGCTTTGTCTGCCCTGTTCGCCTGCGATGGGCGCACATCTACAAGATAGTACGCGTCATTGTGCAGCGCTTTGCTGACAATGAAAGGCCCTTCCCATGGAGGAGACAACTTGTGCATCCCTGTGCGCTGCACCAGCCTAAGGACCATGTCTCCTTCTCGGAAAACCCTTGGGTTCACCTTTCGGCTATGATAACGCCGCAGGTTTTGCTGGTAGATAGCCGAACGTGACAGAGTCAGCTCTCTTGCTTCTTCAAGCAGGTCAACGTCGTCTTCTCGAGCTTCTCTCGCCTCCACCTCAGTGTAGAGGGCTACTCGGGGGGAGTCATGCTCTAAGTCTATTGGCAACACGGCCTCAGCCCCGTATACCAAGAAGAATGGCGTGTAGCCGGTTGACCGGTTAGGGGTAGTCCTTAGACTCCACAACACCGCTGGCAACTCTTCTAGCCAACACCCAGGTGTTTTCAGCAGTGGCTCAATCAGCCTTGGCTTGATGCCTGCCAGTACCATCCCATTTGCTCTCTCAACTTGCCCATTTGAGGCAGGGTGCACGACTGACGCAACGTCTAGTCGGATATGCTTATCTCTGCAGAATCGCACCATTGCCCCCTCTGCAAAGTTGGTGCCGTTGTCGGTGATGATACTGTGCGGGTAGCCATATCTCATGATCACATCCTTCACGAACTTCACAGCTGTGACCCCATCGCACTTCCGAATAGGTTTCACCTCGATCCACTTGGTGAACTTGTCCACCATGACCAAGATATGTGTCATATTGCCTTTAGCCGGCTTGAAAGGACCAACCATATCCAAGCACCAAACAACAAATGGCCATGTGATAGGAATTGTTTTCAACTCGGAAGCTGGCATGTGAATCTTACTTGCGAACATCTGGCAGCCGGTGCACTTCCTCACAATCTTCAGCTTGCTGCAGCGCAGTGAGCCAGTAGAAGCCATGCCGAAAAGCTTTCTTGACCAAAGCCCGAGATGAGGCGTGATGCCCACATTCCCCTTGATGTATCTCCACCAGGATTTCTTCTCCTTCCTCTGGGCTCACACAGCGTTGCAGCACGCCGGTGGCACTTCTCTTGTGCAGCACATCTCGGACTATGGTGTAGCCCTTGGACCTCCTCTGAATCTGCCTCGCAGTCACCTCATCTTCGGGTAAAGTGCCGTCCCTCAGAAAGGATAATATGGGCATTGCCCAACTCGGTGTCTCCCGCATGGGAAACACTGGTTCGTCCATTTCCATTGGGGCAGGCTCTTGCGGTTGCACAGGAGGAGTAGGAGCGCTTCTCTGCAGCCCAGACCGATTGGCGAGAACTTCTTCAATGAATGCGACAGCCTCTGGGTTGAGGGGGCAGTCCCCGAGTACGGAGTGGCAGTCCCCGAGTACGGAGTGGCAGTCCCCGAGTAGGGAGTGGCAGTCCCCGAGTAGGGAATGGCAGTCCCCGAGTAGGGAATGGCAGTCCCCGAGTAGAGGACGGCAGTCCCCGAGTAGAGGACGGCAGTCCCCGGGTTCTCTGCAGCACTCTCCCAGTCAATCTCCATTGGGTCAGATTCTTCACTTGGCAGAGAAGGAACAAAGATAGATTCCGAGTTGGGGGAAGGCTTGATGGATGGCTTCCTCAAATGCTCCAAGGCAATCCCTGCCGGGATGGACTGCCGAGAAGATCCCAACTTGGATAGCTCGTCTGCTGCTTCGTTCTCTGCTCGGTGAATGTGCTGGAACTCGCAGCCTTCGAAAAACCCAGTCATTGACTGCACCAGGAAGCGATACGATGCCATGTTGGCATCCAAAGCATCCCAGGTACCTGAGACTTGCTGCACCACCAGATCCGAATCACCATAGCATATAATGCGCTGCACACCAACCTCCTTTGCTACTCGCAAACCATGTACCACTGCCTCGTACTCGGCTACATTGTTGGATGCCTTGAAATGAATCTGCAGCACGTACTTGAGTTGATCTCGCTTGGGTGACGTGAGCACGACGCCAGCACCAAGGCCTTCTTTCACCTTTGAGCCATCAAAGTGCATTTTCCAATAGTTGGAAACTGGAGCAGGAGGTTCATACTGCATCTCGGCCCAGTCCACAAGAAATTCCGCCAGGACCTGAGACTTGATTGCTTCTCTTCTCGCGTACCGGGAGCGTACGCGGCCAGCTCGATTGCCCACTTGGCTACTCTGCCACTCGCCTCCTTGTTACCCATGATATCCGAGATGGGAGCAGAACTCACAACCGTGATGGGGTGCTCCTGGAAGTAATGCTTCAGCTTCCTAGCGCCCAGGTATACACCATATGTCATCTTCTGGTAGTGCGGATAGTTTTGCTTGGAACTGGACAGCACTTCACTGAGATAATAGACTGGGCGCTGCACACTCTTGCCTTCTTCTTCTCGCTCCACCACTATCACCACGCTGACTACTCGGTTAGTCGCAGCAATGTACAGCAGCATAGGCTCCTTGGGTAGCGGACTAGCCAAGACGGGAGCGCTAGCCAGCATTGCTTTCAGCTCATTGAATGCCACATCCGCTTGCGGAGTCCAGACAAACTTGTCACTTTTCTTCATCAGCTGGTATAGAGGCAGAGCCTTCTCGCCCATTCGGCCCAGAAAACGGCTCAGAGATGCCAGACAACCCGTGAACTTCTGCACATCCTTCAATGATCTCGGCAAAGACATGCTCTCAATAGCTTTTATTTTAGAAGGATTGGCTTCAATGCCCCGACTAGAAACCAGAAAACCGAGTAGCTTCCCTGGTACACCAAAGGTGCACTTACTCGGATTCAGTTTCATTTTGTACTTGCGTAGGTTAGCAAAGGTTTCCTCCAGGTCGGCAAGCAGAGTATGTGTTTTATTCGTTTTGATGACAATGTCATCTACGTACACCTGCACATTCTTGCCGAGCTGGTCGTGCAAGCATTTCTGCATGCATCTCTGATAGGTTGCACCCGCATTCCTCAAGCCAAAACACATGACACGATAGCAATAAGCCCCGTACGGGGTAATGAAAGCAGTCTTTATTTGATCAGCAGGGTTGAGTGCAATCTGGTGGAAACCAGAGTAAGCATCTATGAAAGACAACAGTTCACAGCCGGCAGTGGAATCGATCACCTGATCGATGCGAGGTAGCGGGAAAGGATCCTTGGGGCATGCCTTGTTCAAGTCGGTGTAGTCGACACACATGCGCCATGCAGTGGCAGCCTTGGGATCTTCCTTTTTCTTCTCGACCATGACCGGGTTGGCTAACCAATCCGGATGCAGCACTTCCATGATGAAGTTACTTATCAGCAGCTTGGTGATCTGATCACCGATGGCCTTTCTTCTCTCATCTCCGAAACGGCGCAAAGCCTGCTTCACGGGCTTGGCGTCAGGACGCACGTGCAAAGAGTGCTCAACCAACTCCCTCGGGACTCCTGGTAGATCTTCATTGGTCCAGGCGAACACATCCCGATTCTCACGGAGGAAGTGGATGAGCGCGCTTTCCTATTTCTCCGCCAACCCGGCACCAATGATGGCCACGCGCTCCGGGAACTCGGGTCAACCTGGACTGTCTTGGTCTCCTTGGCAGCTTGGAAAGCAGTACCATGCTGGGTACTCGGCACACCTTGTGCGCCAGCTTGTGCGGACTGAGCCATGGCCACCACCTCGTACATCTTCTTCTTCTCGGCAGCAATCACCATCGATTCCGCCAGCTGAGAGCTAGCAGAGGCACACTCCATGGACTTCTTGTAATCTCCCGAGATGGTGATAATGCCATTGGGGCCGGGGATCTTCATCTTCAGATAAGCCACATGTGTGGAGGCCATGAACTTGCTCAGAGCAGGCCTGCCGAGTAGAGCATGATAGGGGCTCTGATGATCCACCACTTCAAACTGCAGGCGCTCTGTGCGGTAGTTCTCCCGAGTACCGAATAGCACATCAATCCACACTCGGCCAATCGGGTTGCATGAGATCCCGGGCACAATGCCATGGAAAGTGGTCTTGCTGGGCAGCATCATGTTCTCGGCCAGGCCAAGCTTCTCGAGTGTGTCCTTATACACAATGTTGATGCTGCTGCCGTTGTCGACTAGCACCTTGCTGAACCTCACATTCTTCTCGGGGCCCAGGAAGTTGGATCCAACACCAAGGCATAGGTACCCGGATTGGGCATCACCTTGGGTGATCTGCCCGAGTCCACCTGATCTCCTGGTCACACCAATACATGTAGTGAGGGACAGCAGGAATCACTGCGTTGACCTCCATGGCCCGCCTGTGCTGTGACTGCTTGTCGACTGCCTCAGAAGTGAAGATCATATAGCTCTCATGGTGCTCTTGGTACTGGTTGGAGCCATTGCCCCCATTGTTGCCATTGTTGCCATTGTTGTTGCCCTGATAGTTGTTGTTGCCTCTGTTGTTGTTGTTGCGGTTGTAGTTGTTGTTGTTGTTGCGGTATCTCTCATTGTTGAAGTTCCGGTTGGCTCCTAAAGCCACCTGGTTGACGTTCTCTCTTCTCGGGTACACTGGCGGCCGAGCTGCGGTGCGCGAGTAGGCTGAACAGTAGCATTGGCGGCCGGCAGAGGAGGAGGAGGAGGCAAGCCATCACTCTTGATCACATCCCACCATTCGCATTGCCGAGTAGTGTGGTTGGCAGGCCTTGAGGGGTGGTGAGTGTGAAAGCTGCATGGGCCATCCTTCATGTCATCGAAGACGAACTTCTTTGGCTGCTCGGAGTTCCCGCTACCCGGCTGCGCAGTGCGGAACGGTTTCTTGTTGCCCTGGCCCTGGTTCTGGTTCTGCCCGTAGGCTCCAGCAGGTTTCTGCCTTTGGCCACCACCGCCTCCAACATTCACTGCATTCACCTCTTCGGGATCATACCGAGTATCTACTCGGCGCTTGTTGCGGAACTCGTTGCGCTTGCTGCTGTTGAAGTTTCTTCTCGGCTCAGAGGAGTCCATCAGTGGCTGAGTAGGATCACCGAGTGCGTACTGATCCGCAATCTTGATGGTCTCGGCCAGGGTGTTCGGCATCTCCCTCTGCAATCTCTGCCAAAGCATGCTGCCGTGTCGGCAACCCTGCGCAAACCAAGTGATGGCCTGTGCTTCATTCACACCCTCACAAGTGTTCCTCAAGGTGCTCCACCGA